>JBAHVQ010210804.1:0-12125 GCA_036872915.1 Nanipora kamurai
TCGTTTGTATTCATTTTTTTTATTATATAATAAAAACAAAAATACATGGATGCTTGGAAATATGAAATTTATTTCTCAACACTCGAAATAAATTCCATATTTCCGCACATCCATGTATTATTCTCTATATAACAACCAAGCTACCGCATTTAATAACTAACTGTTATAACGTCAATAAGACACGTGTAAGTGTTTTGTACATGTATAAGTTAATCTAAAAATGTCTGTTGTAATGTTTTGTTTACGAATCACAATGGAGAAGTGCACGGTCTTTAGGTATAGGTGTTTTTCCTTTCTTTGGTAATTCCATCATATTCCATGCATTGAACTGTCAAGATAATGAAAACCCTTTAATAATAGACCTAGTTGTTGTAAAGTACTTGTCGAACCACATTTAATTTCCCTTGTTTCTTTGCGTTTTTATTGTCGTTACTACAGAGTAACACTTGTTGAAAAAGGCAGTCCACATAGCTTGTGCTTACAGGAGTCTGGAAAAATCCTTCCCGGTGTAAAAGTTGTTATTGCGAACCCTGAAAGCAAAGGAATGCTCGGAGATTCTCACTTAGGCGAGGTAAGTAAGTAACGAACAGCATTGGGTACCCAAGGTCTTATTTCATCCTCCAGTTGTGATCGTCCAAACCGAACTCTGGTGATTCAAAATATGTTATTTTTGCCGCATAGCATAGTTCCAAGTAATTAGTTATGGCAAGCGTGGTATGTTAAATCGTTTAGTGTATTCGTTAATTTGCATGTAATATCATTGTATGCTATCAATCAGTAAATTAATCAACCAATTTGTCACTCAGTGAGTCAAACAGACAAAATTAAAGTTTAATAATCTACTTTTGCTATCCTTATTATTTGTACCTTGGAGACACCCGTAAATTCGGATCTTCGCGTCTTCTCTTTTAAAGTTTTATATGATATTTACCGGTGGCAGGAATGTGGTAAATAAATAGAAAGGTTTTTTTCACGAGATCTCAACGGTGACTCGATACCATTGGCAGAGGGTTGTCATTGATTCACAGATTCCTCTTGTTGCTTGGTTGGGGAAAGAGGAGGGCTCTGGAGAAATCGAGTTTTTTTTCCGATTATCTGTTGGTTGTGTAAAGGAGTATACTGAACTGGGGTTCGTTGTTCAAAGCCCGGATGACTTACTCGGTTGATAAGTCTTAGCGAGTAAACGGTGCTGTCCGTTATTTGGACAGTCAAACTAATGATTGGGGAGTTATCTGTAACATATTATGGACAGCACCGTTAACACTCGAGGACTTGTGCGTCGGATAAGCTATCCGAACTTTGATCAACAGCTCTCTGAATGTCAAATTACTGTCTGAGAAAATCATTGGTAACTTACTAATGAAGATCGTTGGCAACGTACACTTCAGCAAAAACACCACAGCCAGGAATTTTTCATGAGCAACCACATAAAGAAACTATCATTCTTTTTGTTTTTGTTTTTTTTAATTTGTTTATTTAACAAACAAAAACTATAATTTTTAATTATGATTAATTATAACTTTTAATTGATATATTATTCTTTTTTATATCTGTGATTATAATTTTTTATTATAATTTTTATATATAATTTTAAAAAAACGATAACTGATCGCTAGAATTCTCTTACGTCATTTATGTTCGAACATCATCATATTTTCAAATACGATATTACTGTGTAAAACGTCGAAAGCGCTGGAGTCATTTATTTATAAAATGACCAGTGTTCTCTCCACAATTGCCATCTCCTCACTTTCTAAAGGACTAATCGTGGTAGGACATGTAACCAAGCCATTATCACTGAATTTTGAGTAACAAAGTTGATGGAAGTCCAACAGAAGCCAAAGTGAACATTGTGAAATGTTGTTAAACAAGTATCCTCCAATTCAGGAGAGCAGAAGTACATGGAGCATGCTCACAAACAACACAATATCTTAAATAAGTCTTCTTCAACCGATGAACAGTGGACTGGAAGTCAAATTAGATTCCTGGCTATTTGTTAATAAGGGAAAGAAAAGAGTGCAGAATGTGTCTTTATTTTTCATCATTATTTAGTAGAAAGATCCTTGGAATATTTTGCGCTTTTTGAATAAGTAAAACCAAACAAATATTAAATAAATCAAAAAGAGATAAAAAAATCTAATGCTATCGGCAATTGCGTTTCAGCAGGAATTCCGTTGACCCGTTGTCAGTTAGCGCAAAATATCATCCGCTGGTATAGCCAATCAAATGAAAGGAGCACTAGTGATTCCGCCCACTTACGATTAATAAAAAATTAACCCTGTTATATTTCATTACTAGTATTGTGTGGTAGTTTATTCCACATACCAACTTAAGTTAAGCCGAGGTCTCGCGATGCAACACTCTGCGCAATTCTGTAGCAATTACTAACGGGCATAAACGAGGATCAGATTTGAAGTAAGTAAACATAGTGAGGATTAGGTTTAGGGTAAGGTCAGGGTAAGCTTAGAGTTTGGCTGCCCCTAACCCACCGCTGAGTTTATTTCTTTTTATCAAATTTCGCGAACTTGAAATATTCTCCCTGTGAACACCGTTCAGCATTTCGTTCAATACTGCCTGCAATTGCTTGCTATGTTGCACCGTGTGACCCCGGCTTTAGACTACCTTTTTATAAATAGCAGCATGCATCATTTTCCACAACTGATGTGAAAAATACTCTTGAATTTGTTGAGAATTAAAGTTGTTTAGACCTCTTAATTTTCGTCTGTCGTAAGTATGGCTGTTGTGCATCGTTCTAATGGGCTGACGGCTCAAGGTCAACAGCGATGCATCAGTAAAATCATCACATATTTATCTCTCCTAGATCTGGGTAAATAGTGGTCATAACGGAACAGGTTACTTCGACGCAACTGGAAACGACAAACTGACCACCGAACATTTTCGAGCACAACTGCCTACAGGGGATACTTCAACAATCTTTGCACGAACTGGTTACCTTGGATTTATAAAGAGAACTGATTACACGCAAACTGATGGAGGTAGGAATTGCGAATATTATCTTTGATAGAGTGTATCCAATCATCTTGACTATGAGGTTTAGAGAAGAGGTATTCTGTTCATGTATTATAACTAGAAACATTTTCATGCATCTCGTTCGACTTTATACTCGATTTAAGACGAGACTATTTACATCGTGTTTGTGCATGTTTGGACTGAGAACATGTCCAGTTCCTGCCCAGGACTGAAATATCTATCCGGTTAGGCGGACTAAAATCTCGACCAAGTTCATGAAGTAATCTCTTACAAAATCATCTTGCGATCGGTCACGTGACAAAAATTTCAGTTCCTGTCGAAATTTTTGAAATTTCCTCCACGGTCTGAAACTCCAATTTATTTAACACGACCCATAGAACGAAAAATTTCACTGTTTACTCCCACTTTCGTTCAAATGAGTTTGGATACTTGTTAGATTTATATAATTTTGAAATAATTCAGCTTGGGTCGATTATAACACGGGTATATATAAAATCAGCGGATAAATAAAATTAAATTACGAAACGTAGAAAAAAAGAAAATTGCGATCAAAAGACCAACGTCGCCTTTGATATGGAACCCTAACCCTCAGTCGAGGCATGGTTACAGTTTAATGACCTATTACTGTGCCAACAAGTTCACTTTAGAAAAAATAGGACTTTTTTGCATATAAACAAGAGGGTGACTTGGCTAGGCCTTACAATAAACGGTAACATCTTTTCCGCCAAACAGCAATAAGTTTTGCTGAAGAGCTTCGTTTGACCTTTGTGCTTCTTTAGCGCTGTTACACGTAACGAAAGACAAAACGTAGTTTATGAAAACGTAAAACAAAGAACCAAGGAACTTACCTAACACTAAGTAAAAATTCGTGTAACCTTTCTACTAGAGTCGACAAACCCCAAACGTTTTTACTAAAGGAAAATTGGGCGTAAACACTCACACGCAGTGGAGTCTATTGAGTGAATGTTACTTTTTTAATGATACTTTTTACACTAAGTGAAACCTTTAACACTTAGTGTCATATGTCGGACTCCTGGAACAAAAGAAATAGTAAGGGAATAAGACAAAATCAAAGAGGGAACAAAGACCAGAAGAAAAATAATTGTGGCATTAAAGAGTTAAGTTATAATATATGATTAAATTGATTTATATTGTATGATTAAAATTTATGATTCTGACCTTTTAAAATTTACTTTAACATAATAGACCATTCTGGTTGGGGTACGAAAGGTCCACCTTCACTTTGAAACTTTTAAAAATTGTTCTTGTTAAGTGTACCGCACGATCACATTTTTAAACAGATTTTTTGAAGGGATTAAACTTAGCTGCGACGTATTATTTGATTAACTGCGACATCGACAATCAAACTTAACTCTGGCGTTAAAATCGTCGGTATTAATTTTGTCAGAATTTAATACTGAAGTATATACACGAATATAAAGTATATTATACACGAATTAAATGCGTGTTCGTATCAAACGACGAATTATCGTTTAGAATTGCGTAATTCTAGCGCCGGCATTTGATAAGCTCATGGGAAAAATAATGTATAAACGACCAATGAATTATCTTAAAACAAAAGATTTTTTTTTGCAACAAACAAGTCAGCCTTAGATCCCATTATTCCACAAATCTTTCAATTATAAAGATTTTTGGTAAACTACCAAGAGCATGAAATGAGAATTATTCATGCAGCGTTTTAAGGATTGAAGTGGCTTTTGATGCGATAGATCATGATATTCTCATTTCAAAACTGGAACTTTATGGTATTAACAGATGGTTAAGGATTAGCTTTTTTCGTGCCTTAGCAGCACAAAAGAGCGTGGAGGGAATTTTGGCGTTGAGCCAAAACTAGTTCCGTTCCTCTAACTTTATGCTAATTACTCACTATTCTCACTGTCAACTCTCTCACCTTCACAGCCATTACCTTCTCTCTCACTTCTCTCTTACCTTCACAGCCATGCACTTCCTGTCATTGTAAATAGTTCATTATTTAGTTGAGATTCACATGCGATTAGCAACGAAACGCCAGTTCAATAAAATTACAAACGTTACCAATGTCTGTCGTTTTATGGGCTTATTGAAAGTTATTTGCTGGGCTTTGATATTTATAACGAGATTACATTTTCTGCCTGGTTCGTTTATTACCACGATATTTATTTTTGTATTAGATATGATCTACATACCTGGTTCAACATGAATTTTTTCCGGATTGTTTTTTTTTGCTCTTTTTTTGTTGGGCTTTGTTTTTCTTTCCTGACTTTTTGATCGCCTGTGGGGCTGTCATCTTCAGAGTTACAGTTGTTTTAGCTGTTTGGTGTATGAACTAACAGTCGTCATCTTTCCACATTCAGGCACGAATTATTTACGCCAGCCTCCTGCTACGTAAATGCTTGTGTTTCAGTCCGGCCTGAAGTCCTCTCTCGGTGTTCTTTTCCTCTTCTGCCTAACAGGAGTCCACCGTAAACTATCGGAGTATTTTGGCTCCTGTTAAATGAGTATCTCGCATAGTTTGTATACCAGCTGTTTATAAACCGGGATACAACTCAAGATGGATTCACTGTATAGAGATATTGAATATTTTTACATAATTTGCAAACGACATTTTTCATATATATTTAATTCACTGTATATAGTATACATGTAGTAAACCATTTAATTTAAATGTACAATATAGATTCATCTTCACTATCTTCTTTACATGGAATTAACGAACGTGTTTCTGTTTATGTTATGTTTGCACAGAAAACAAATAGGCTTGTGCTTAATTTAACAACAGGAAATTTTGCCTCCCTAGCGTTTTAAAGTTTGGCGTAAGACGCTTTTTTATTTCGTGCGGCCCCGTGCAACCCCCGAAATTGGGTCCTCTGTCAGTTCCATCTTGTCTTCAGGATCTCAACCAGACAACCGTTGGTGTATTGCCTGTAGTAACTTCGACCTCACACATTCATAACATTAATGCTCATCCTGTCAACATGTTGGTTCTAAAGCTTACCGCAACGTGGAATAAGCGTAAAAACCTTGACCACATGACCTTCATCTTGAGTTCTGGAAACATAGCTTGTTTTAACAAAAACATGGCACGAACTGAAACTCTATAAACTACCCAACAAACACGGGACTTGGCTGAGTCGAGTGTTTAGCTAATAATGAACAGGTTGTCTGGGCACCCCTTGTTTTCACTACTTGTGACAAGTGTGGAACGATTATTTGCATTCTTGTGTTAATTACTTCATGGGTTTGACAAGCTTTGTGCTGTTTGTTTCTACAACTTGCAACCGCTGTACAGTAGAACAACTTTAAAACAAGGTTGTCGTTAATGAAATATCACTATTGTAACAATTTGGTCAGAACTGCTGGAAAAATTCAGCAGCGATTTTTTGTAACAAACCTGTGGGAATTTTAGCCAGGTAGATAATTTTACTTCCACAAGTGTCTTTGATCGCGACTGTCGTAGACTACTGTTGACTACGACTCATTGTCTAACGGTTTCTCTTTATGGTCGATAAGCCGATCAAACTGTGTTTTTACACAGTTTGCTCATGACTAAGGATATGCCTCGCACAGTTAAATATTATAGACGGAACAAGAAGAAATATATAAAGAGATACTATTCCCAAAAAACAGTCCTAATGACTGGCAGTTTATGAGGTAAAAACTTGTCCGACAATTTACCAATCAGACAGAAACTACAAATCCCCTAAGATAATTTAATTTTCCTTTGTAGCTCGTCACGATGCTCTGTTTGTTGTTGGTTCGATCCACGAAGCTCTAACTTTACGAGGCATGCGTTACCATCCTGTCGATATTGAAAATTCCGTTATCAGATGTCACAAGTCGATCTGTGAATGGTGAGTTACCTCCAGAATTTTTAATTTATTCTTTTTTATTAACTATGTGCTGTATAGTAACTTTCATATCCCATCAGTTAGAATAGAAAATAACACTGTTCGAGAAGAATTAAGGAATAGACTCGCTTCTGTTTGGCTGAATATTCATAATACCACAATTGCTTAGCGAATATAGCTTGTATATGCTGCACACTTGGAGTATTATGAATATTTCGCCAAACAGAAGTGCTTTTTTCCCATTAATTCTTTGAGAACAATTGTTATTTGGCATTAATTCCATCACAATTGGTTTACTGAGTCGAAAAAGAGTAGTTTTCTTACGAAAAAGAAAAAAATGCTCCCCCTACAATATACTAGTAATAACGAGTAAAGTAGGATGAGGTGGAACGGGTTGTAAAAAGATTGTAAATGTATTTTCGTATCCTTTCAATTAACATGTTAAAGATGCGTTTCATGTCCGCCATAAATCGAGGAAAACTTTTCTTTCCCTCGTGTCCTCATTGTTGTTCAAACCATACGAGAAAAGTATGTAATTCCAGTACGAGACATACGATTAGCGGTAAAATAGATTTCGGTAACGTTCCGTCAATAAATTATTGGTTTTATTCGATAAACTAAATTTTTTTATGCAGTTAAATGTTAAACACAAATATGTGCATGTGGAAACCTTGTTATGGCACGAGCTCGACAAACGTTCGCATGTCGTCTGCACTTAACGTTGTTTCGACGTAAAATAATCTATGGATGTTTTGTTACTTCTAACAGGTCGTGATCCCTAATTAATTCGAATCAGCATAACTATCTACCAACTTGTTAATGTTTTAAATTTTTTACTACTTACTTCGTAAAATATGACATATATAAACAATTTACAATATGAATAGCAAGAATACCACTTGCTTCTTGAGATGGAATAGTAATAACATTATACGAAACTTTTAATTTATCCTTTGCAAGTTTATTTTAAAACAAAGCAAAATCCGAAAAAAGGGACATCTTGACAAACCCAAGTATAGATTTAAAAAAAAACAAGAAAGTAAATTGAAATGGTAAGTTTTGTTGTAATATCATCTTCCCACCTAGTGAATAAATAAACGGAAGCATTTTATCATACATATTTGCGTTTATTATATATATACGTATTTCCGTTTATGATATATATATATATATATAGGTATATGTATGTACAGTATATGTAAGTGTATATGTGTGTATATATAAAAATGTGTGTATAATAGATTTCACTGTTATTCAATAGACAACAGAGTGCTCATTACCGGAAAGGTAGAGCGATGTTAATATTGTTAATAATGAGGCTTCGTACTGCTACTCTGAGTTTCACGCGCTCTTCGTCGACCTTCAAGATCGCTGAAGAGCGTGAAAATCAGAGAAGCATTACGAAGACTTATCAATAGCAGTATTAAATATATGTATATGTATAAAATTTAATAACCGAGTAGGAGTGTTTTAGATCCGATAAAGCACGACCTACGAGTTTTTAGAATGGCTTCAAAAACGAACCCCTCAACATGCCAATCTACGAAGAAAGTTTCAAAATTGATGTTTTCAAAGCCGAGAAAACTCGACAAGAAAAACGAGCGTATCTTTATCACATATAAAAATACGACACGGTTATGGTTTTTCTTTGTGTTTTCCTCGTGAATTATTAATGAGTTTTTGAAGTATATGTAGATGTACATGTATATATATATATATATATGCATATAAGTATATATAAGGGACCAATCAAAGCACTAGTTGTAACTCTATATCTGCATAAACACTTAAAAACAACATTTTTGTCCAGTTCACTCGAACAAGAACGTAATTACATATATATATATATATATATAGTTGATAAAGTGTTTCCGTTTATGTATAAAGCTTTTAATCTTGAAGAATTATGGCTGTTTTGAAGCATGAAGAAGGAATACTATCCTACATATCTATATATGTACATTTCGTTTATGTTTTGCTGTACAATGGCTCATATCCATATATATATATACAGATATAGAGACAGAGAGAGAGATACGTTATACTTAAAAACCGAGTAGAAGGACTTTATCGGATATAATACGACAGGCAAGCGTTTGGATCCGATAAAGCACGATCTACAGGTTTTTTGAATGACTGCTAAAGGTGAGTGCAACTTGGCACAATTTTCAAATATCACGAGTGGTGTAAATCCTTAACTGCCCGAGCAAAATCATATGATTACCTTTTTGCTATAAACAAGGCAAAATTACGTTTTTGCTCGACTGAACTGGACAAAAATGTTGTTTTCATCTAAGTGATTATGCATGTATAGCTGCAACTGGTGCTTGGAGTGGTCTCTCAGTGAAATCAGTTCATTATCCAACAAGAAAGCGTACAAAAATGGCTTTTGAAATACACGTACTTACGGTGCGAATGCGCCTCATCCAGTTCGTACGTACTCATTCGCGCCTTTTGTCTTTCGTATCAAACATCACGTAACATGCAACACACAGTAACGATATTAACAATACTATTATTAAAAATGTAGGTAAACTTTATTTGAAGCAAAAACATGCAGCCAGGACAGTAAACTTCACTATAAGCAAGCATAAATGCATTTCAGCATTTTAAGCATCTAAGAAACATAATCTGCCCAGCAAGGACATGCTAACCTCCTCTTAGCCTTCTCCACTCCCCCCGAGAGTACACATTACTCTAGTGTTTTATATTTTCTAGCATGTTTAGACGATTTTACTTGCCGTAGAGAGAGACTTAACCATCAAAGGTTAATGACTAATCACGAGTGTGGCACACTATTGGCAAGTTTGGCACAACATAGCAATGGCTTTTTTATAAAATTTAAATTATCAATTATTAGCGTAATTGGTGCTTTGTTCATAGCTTTACTGTTAAGTATGATAACTCATGGTATTTGGTTGCTGTTTACCCAAAAAACTCATTTAGATTGCTTTGATACATATCTTACGACCACCTTCATTGAGGTGCATTTAAGGGGTCCGTTTTGGTGCATTTCTGGTCATATGACCGGACGTTGCTTACGTAATCTGATAATTACGATCCAAAATGGTCAGAAATATAGTTGAACATATTCCAGCAAAAGGATTTCAGAATAAAGCAAAAAAACCCCTTCAGTAACGATTTTATACAAAAGGTACATTGAAGTGTCCACCCGGAAAAAAAATGCTTATAATAAATTCAGTGCTACAAGAAAATAGCAAAAGTATTTTTCATATAATGATCATGCAGCAAAAGTTAAGACTTGGTACTACATCGGACAGAAGCAATATGAGTGAAATACGCCGATGGAAATCACTGAGACGGCCAATAAAAAGTGCTTACATTTTAGGGGTCCCGATATCTGTAATTCGGGAAACTTAATTATATTTGTGATCTTTCTGAGGTTCAGTGTTTTGTCAATTTTCATTATTTCCGTATTGTATTTTTGCATGCTGTAAGTAGTAAGGGTTTTTTATGCAATGTTAATATCAAGATATTTATAACGTCATCTCGGAGCGTAACCATAGTAGCGGTAACCAAGGCAGTTTGGCATATTTTCCCGATTATCATAGTTGAGACACATTATCTTCGATATTCTTTGGTAAATTAAGGTTGGTCGGTTAGACTTTGCAGTAAGGATAATCGATTTTAAAAAATACTTTCATTTTAAAAATCTTAAAAATTTGTTCATTCACTAAATTTAAAAGAAAATCACGGAAGCAAACATTTAGATATTTAGTATTTCCATTCACCCTTACTGTACAGTTGTGATAGAATAACAACTCAACAATCTGCCTACCCTAAAAGGAGCTAGCTGCGTCACGGTGGCACTGCGCATCCTGATTATGCGCGAACTAGAAAAAGTGTCGGGCCGACTAAAAACCAAGTTTCATTTCGGAGGAGTGAGGAAGTGGTGTAATATATATATATATATATATATATATATATATATATATATTAACTACAGACGGAACCGTTTCGGCCTTTCGGGCCTCATCAGTGTAGTGCTGATGAGCAGGATGAAGGTAACTGCTATATATATATATATGGATCTTTGCAATTTCGTACTTTCGATGGGTCCATTTATGCTCATTAAACCTCCCAAAAATTTTGATTTCAACATGGTTAATTTTGTTGGCTTTTTATAATTATTTGGCTCATCACTCGTGATGAGATATGCGATGCATTCGGTTTGAAGAGAAAACTGACAGTCAAAAACCTCCGCTTTCATCGAAATGATTCGTGCAACCCAAGAGAACGAATAGTTTTCTCTGAAAAAAAAAAAATAGTAAGATAGTTTGCCGAAGACGTTAATGTTGATAACACGGTTAATGAAGCCGGTAGGGTTTCTTCGTCCTCTAACACACTAGCGCCGTTAAATGGTTGTCATGTCAGCAAAGCTTGAACGATATATCAGGCAGAACTTCGACCACTTCTATATTCTTTTTGGTTGCTGAAATGCGTATCCTGACAGTAACGTCACTAACAACGCGAAAGTTAGACAAGTAATAAAATGTGTGTCGATGAGAATAACAAATCTTTCAGTTGTAAACAGACAGCAAAATGTGGGGTATGATTTAGGGAACACCCCTTGTTCATTTCCACCGGCTGTAGCTCGATGATCAGTAGAACCGAACATTTTTTCACGGAAAATATTCTCAATTATTTCTAAATCAGATCGGCAAAACATACAAAATTATGCAGCAATATTGTTAACAAATATCATTTCGATGGCATCGTGCATCAGACATGGTATTTCATAATTTTAATTCTTCCGCTCAAGACAGAAAAGAGTACACGTTCATATCTGTGCCCTGAGTCTGCGAGTAGCATAGTGTTATCTCTATTAGAGAATCTTAGACTAAGATTCTTTTAAGTCCAATTCCCTGAGATTTTGTATCCTTGAAAGCTTTGCTTTTGTCTTCGAGACGCTCCTCGCTATATTTACATTTCACAGCTTCACGGCAGCTAGGTCGAATTTCAATATATTTTGACAGCTAAACAATAGTAACAAGTCAACCAATCAGCCCCTCTAAAAGCCATATACCCCGAGTCATATTAATTTGTTACTAATTTGATATATGTAGTATGAAGATGAGAGCTCAGCTCAAAATACTTAAGTGTAACGCCACAGAGAACTTTAAGACAAATAGAAAAGTTTAAAACATGTTTACCAGCGTTTCGCTGCGAACGTGCAACATCTTCAGAGTAAATGACTAGAGTAGAAGATGAACTCGGGTGAAGAATAATGATGTTAAAGCTACTCCGAGTGACGAACCATACCGG
>JBAHVQ010210815.1:0-12123 GCA_036872915.1 Nanipora kamurai
GGTTCGATTCCCGCCTAGGGCTCAGAAATCGTTTTTCTGAGGATACGAGCTTGACGAACGTCCCCTGTTGTTCTAATCATTTCTTCGTTATTTCCGTTTAAGGTTCATCAATGCGAGAAGACGAATTCTACAACCAATGCTCGACGCAAGTAATCCTGAACTTGCTGTTAAGACGAAGAAGCCTAAAACTGTCCAGTCTCGTTCGGCTCAAAGATTTTGGCCAGAATCACTTGTTCAGACCATCCAAGGAAACTCTAGTACCATACAATTTCCTTCTCAGACTGTTCATATCATCTCAGCTTCCGATGTAAAGGATGGTTTGCATCCTATCCCGGCAATAGTGTCAACTGCGAATGTGCTTTCCCCATCAGGGATTCGTATTCTTAACGTGGAATCAAGATCGCCTGATAAACATGCTTCAGTCTTGGAAACGTTAACTTGCTCTACACAATCCTTACCTGATCCGAACTTACCAACTATGGTTAGTGACGAGTACGTAACAACTAGTAAGGATTCGTCCTCTTCACCAAGTATTACTGGAATTCATGAAACTGCAGAAACAGACGGATCGGATGTTGTAGTCAATGGTGACCTTCCGACTGTTTCGGAACTACAAATTGCAGCTTCCCAAGTAACAAGCACTTTTACTTAAGGGATCAAGTAAATACTGTATATTTGTACAGAGGGTAATTATAGGATAATTTAATTTTTATCGGTCTTATGAGATTATATTAATTATACGAAAATAAAGAATTTTTAATACTTGCGAGTTTTGCGTTGTTGAGATGACTGCTCTCGAAATGTTAATGAAACTCATGGGTTTACAATATGTTCCACATGGCCTTCATTGGAATTCAAACCAGTATCCCCCTAACAACATGCAGTGTGACTGCATGGAGCGTGAGCTTTTAACGAACATGGGTGGTAGTTCATTGACGTTCTGCTCATCCTATTTACTATTGTTTAAGTCCTGTACCTTATAAACTTCGATTAAGAATTATGATCTTCCTTATTGAAGTAATACTACGATCATGTCTTTATTGATAGTTCGCAAGGAGGGGAACTTTCATCAGTCCTTTGACGTTTTGCATGAGGTGAACGTTATAATTTCCAAGTCATCAGTATGCCCGAGAGAACACCAAAAGAGACAAGAATTCTAAACATAAATTATTTCTAGTTCGTAATAAGGGTCTTACAAACTAATTCCAAAAAATGTCGAGAAATTAGTGATTTAATATCCCTCGATTCTCGGAGGGTTTTCAAAAACTGTATTAATTTAATAATTTCACTCATGCCATGGTACTACGTGTAGTTTTGATACCGAGTGCAAGGTAAATTGCCAACATAGTTACAGTGGTTTGAACGAGTTTTCACAGTTTGAACTTCTTCTTTAGTTTGGCATTAGCATAATACATGTATCCCCGTTGGGAAGGAGCCAAATTATGTGGATTGCGATATTTAGGTGGAGACCTATCAGTATGTTAATCCTAGAGCGAGGCTTAATACTGTATATCATAACGAAAAGCACTGTTTGATCTGATTTCCAAACACCAAGAAGTAAGTTGAAAAACGAGGGGATAGCCTAGTTTTCTTGGCCAAATTTGAGGTGTTTGTGAATCAGATCAAACACGACTTTGGCTGTATGGATATAGCTTCTCAAAACGATCTGTGTTTAGGAGAAAATCGGGTTTCATGTTGTTGAAATTTTATGCTAATTTATTAAGATCACGTTTACAAACAACGTTTCGGTATCTGATTGCCTTTGTTTTCCTTCTGAATTATTAAAGAGTTTGAGTAGCGTATGCGCCAGGTGTAATATACATTATCCCTGGTACATTCACTAAATTCATTAATAAGTAGAATTCTTTGTAATTCATCAGCCCCCTATTTTGTTGAGAATGACCCAATAATTCACTCCTTGCTTTTTGTAATGTTGATATTTGGGGGTTACTGCAAGAAAACCAGGGTTATTATATCTTAATAGCCGCCGAGCGCAGCGAGGCAGCACACTATTCTGGAGACAGCGTGGTCACGTGACTGCGAAATATATAGTGAGATCGAAAGTTGATTTTTGTCATCAATGGTCAAGGGAAGGAAATTTTTTTACAATCACGGGGGGTCAGGCAAAGATGCTTTTTGTCATCACTGGTCAAGGGAAGGAAATTTTTTTACAATCACGGGGGATCAGGAAAAGGTATTTGTCATTATTGGTCAGGTGATTGCGAATATATAGTCAGATCCAAAGATGATTTTTGTCATCACTGGCGCGGGAGTAAATTATTTTTGGTATCCCAGGGGAAGGTATTTTTTTACAAGTAAAATATGTGCTAGAATTTTCTTATTCCCAAACGGTGTGTTCAACGCTGTATAATATGTAACGCATATACTTGGTTGTCTTGTTTGTCTGAGTGAATTTACGCAGTATAAAGTTAAAGCCGCGCATTATTCAAGATTCATTCCTAAAATATAGGCATGTATCACATTAGACACTGCTACACAACTTACACTGACTTTAGCCAATTTGCCCGACTAAATATGTTGATATACTTTTAAATATGTGCTTGACTTTACTTATTTCCAAACGGTATGTTTAACACTATATGTAGCTCAGATTAGCATGCTGTTTTGCATAAAGGTAGTGCATCCTTCATGGCAGCACTTTCCTTGCGATAGTAACTCCCAGTTATAATAGAACTCTTCCGCTGAAGACTAAGTTCATGGAGCATCGGTGTAACCTTTCTCACCACCAAAAGTAGACCTAACATCCGTACTACAACACATACACTGTGGTCAGGATGATCAAAACCAAAATAATCTTGCTAACGGTATCAACGAAGCATTTCTCTCTCCAATGAGAGATTACACTCCTTTACCACCTAGCAATGTTACCTTAGATACCGACTCCGAAAACGACCTCATTGTGACAGGAATCTGTTTTTAAAAAATTATCCGTTCTTATTCCAACTAAGGCATCTGGTCCCGATGGTGTACCTAGTTGGCTCTTAAAGGAGAATGCGAATATTCTTGCACGCCCAATAACAACCATCATAAACAGTTCGTTCCGGGAAGCCAGGGTGCCACAGTCATGGAAAAGAGCCAATATCGTTCCAATACCCAAGCAAAAGCCAGTCTCGGACGTCAATAAACACCTTAGACCAATTTCCTTGACACCAATTCTATCGAAACTTGCAGAGGATTTCATCGTTGACGAATTTGTAAAACCAGCCGTGTTAAAAAAAAAATAGATCCTCAACAATTTGGGACGGTTTCTGGCTCATGTACTATTTGGCTCCTCTGTTCTTGGATGTCCCTGCATGGGCTTCAAACATTTTTTGCACTGCCTTGCTATTTTCTTGGGTGGTGGGTCATTACTGGTCGAAGCCTCTTCTTGCAAGTGCTTTTGTTCAGCAACTACATAAGAAATGACTGGTCATTTCAGCAACAAAGTTAATATCTTTATTTTTTACTATATCCGTGCAACTTAACTGGAGGGAAGAGTTCAGTTCTTGTTTGTTTTCGCTTGTTATGGCGTTTTATGGCTTCACCTTTGGAGCGTCTCTGAGTGAACTGATTTGTCAGCGGTTCAGGTACTTTGGCCATATATTTTTCTTTTATCACCTCTCTTTGTATTTTGGTGGTGCTGAACGTTAACTTCCTTAAATCCCTATCATAGTCTAAAGAAAATTGTGGTATTTACTAAATGACCTGTGTACCTACAGTGTCATAAGCTTATCTGAAAGTGCCAGAAATTTGAAAATAAAAAACTACCGTAAGTTGGTGGTTCAGCAACCTCGCGAACCAATTCTTCACCTAATTTGAACTTGGGATATACCACATTCCCATAATTGGTGCCATCCTTTTTCTTCTTAGTTTTTCTTCTCAGATTTTCATTGAAGTGAAGGCTGGCCAATATGTGTCTACATAGCAAATGATAGTGTACAATGACAACGCAACTATAATGTATAATGATGTCCCTAAAAAATATTGATTATTTTATACAAAGAATGGTATTGCAGTATTAAAACCTGTTTACCTGCAGTATGTCCCAAGCCAAGAGAAACACGACATTTTTGGGAGCCACTGATTCAATGTAGAGTGGAAACCCTCCAAACAGCTTGTATCTGCATCTGGAGATAGTTTTCCAATGCCTTCCAGCAGGCTTGTTTTCATCAAAATGTCATGCATCTTCTCGTAAGCTAGTGTACCTAGAACCAGAGAACTGATTGTCTGTCTGACTTTGCTAAGAAATAGGCTTAAATTTTTCAAATTTCAGACTTTTATGATGATTTATATTCTATGAACAAGGTACCTTTTTAATCCATTCTCGAGGCTCAATATGACCATGTGCACATTCTGAGAATAAAACATCAGGATGGCCAGTGTGACAGTCAGACATGTGATTTACAAGTGATTTCCACTTTGCTTGTATCATTGACTGAAATCCTTCCTTAGTAGATGTAGAACACCAGTAAACATGATTCTTTACTGCTACAATCCAGTTTCCAATTGGTTCAAATCCTTTTTGCTTACTGAGAACAAACATTTTCTTGCTGACATTTTTCGCTATGTGCCATTTGTCGAAGTACTGAGTTGTTGATGGGTTACATTCTCTAATCCATTTGGCAATACCTTTATGTTGATCAGAGACAAAGACTTTTACAGGAATGCCTTGAGCTTTTAGGTGAGCAAAGCACAACTGGACACCTTTCAACTCCATTGCATTGCTACTGCCAGTTTCATTAGCCTGAAAAGAAATAAAATAATGACCTTTATATTTTGTTCTTACTTTCAAGTTAGTAACATGAAAATAAACTTAACCTGCAATAATTCAAAGTGCACAATTTTCATTTCTGGTGATGAAAAAACTGAATACCCCCCATATTTTGCAGAATGGCCCATTGAATCAAAGCGACCATCTCCTGCCCAAGCCACTTTCTCAGCACTTTTCATTCGGCTAAGTAGAGATGATTGGTAGCTTTCTCAGTGTTCCAAAATAGCAGGGAAAAGGAATCTGCTCTGATGATAAGGGAATGTGCGTATATGGTATGCACACAAGCTCATGTGCCTGAAAACAAGAAGGACCTTGCTAATAGAAGCGCCAGCCATAAGAGTGGAAAAGCTTAGGAGAATATTTCCAGCAGGGTACTTTTCAAGAACAAGGAGCTGACTTCTCCAAGTAAAACCAGCTTTACATGTGAAACAATTTTGATGGACAGTCACCATAGTCCCATTCTTTTCCATATTTACTTGTGGTTTGTCAGCTTTACAATTGAAGCAAAAGAGGGAAAATAGCGTCATCAAACAACTATAAAAAACGATAAACTTTGGCTCATCTTGTGATGGGGTGCCCGGTTCCACTCTAAATTAAATTGAGTAAAGAAATGTAAATGGTATATATTGTTATTATTTTAATAAACAAACAAAACAGGTATTCATTTCTTAATATAATTTTATTTATGTGATTATCGAGTACACAAACTTTGACTTTGAAAAGTAAAATTCTCTTTTGATTATAACTCCACAATGAGTAGTTTTTTTTTACAATATTTCATTAAACAAGGCACAGAATTAATTAGCACTAGTTTAATTTGTGTTTTTTTAATGTTAGTTTAAACAGATAATGAAGGTATTTACCTAACTTTATTACTCGAAACAGTTGGGTCGCGACTGTCTTCATCATTACCCATCTCTTCATTTTCAGCTACTTCTTCCAAAATATTCTAGTCTTGGTCATCCTCACATTTTGCTGCATTTCCATCTGACTGACTGACTCATCACTTTCATAATCCATTTCCAAAGCAAGTTCCTTATCACTAAGGACTTGGTCTTCAATTTCACTTCCCTCACTTATGTTATCATCAGACAACAATCTATCTTCTTCAGTAAATGTATTGCTTAACTCTGTCAGTTGCTTAAAAAAGTAACACACATAATAGGTGCAAGTTAAAAAATAAGTAAAACGTGAAGATGCTAAATAAAGACAATTTTGTAAAAAGGGGTTACTTCTTCAATACCTTTTGCAATCGTTTATATACTTGTACTATCTTGTACACAACCAGTGACGTCACGTGTCAGAGTACAAAATGGCGGACAATTTCATCTTGACACAGCCGATTTTAAATAATAATGACTTCAATACGAGATATTTATTGAGCAAAAACAAAAAATCACACTATGTTGTTTAAGGTTGAAATTACGTAACTAGCACTAAAAATTAAAGCATAAAATTTGGTTTCATAAACACTTTAATCTTTTAAAAAGAAAGTAAAGACTTGCTTGTTTAAGACCAACATTTTAATTCATTCGTGCGTTCTTTCTTTTTCATACATACACATCAACCTATATAACCCCATCTATACTGGTAAAAATTACTTGCTCAATACAACATGAGAAAGTAAAAATGAGCATGAAGTTTATTAGAAAATTCACGGATTTCATCTACTAAAGCGACATTTATTTTCGCATTTTAAGGGAATTCGGCGAAATTGGGACGAAATTATTTGAAGCGCCCTCCATCATGCTATAAATCCAAGACCATCGTAAACAATATCAAACTAAGTTTCTATTTCGCTATACAAAGAACGGGCTTGCACAGGAATCGAACCCGTGCCATACAAATGACCTTATTAAATTTGTCAACCCCAACCTCTTCTGGCTCATTCACTTTTTTATAAACTAGTGCCTTCCAGAAATGGTAATTAACCAGAACGCAACCTCCCATTCCCATTGTCTCTGTGGCGCAATCGGTTAGCGCGCTCGGCTGTTAACCGAAAGGTTGGTGGTTCGAGTCCACCCAGGGACGACTCTTTAATCGCTTCATATTTTACCTACACTAAGCTAATACCATTTTTTGTCAAAAATTCACGCTTAATCTACAACAAACTTAAGAAACAAAAGTATTCTTTCACTTGACGGAGATGCTGCCATCTTTAGTAACACCAGGCAATCCCAGAACATCACCTATACTGCTAAAACTCAGAATTACGTGCTCTATACAACATGAGAAATTGAAAATGATCGTGAAATTTACTAGGAAATTCACGGAATTCATCTACTAAAGCGACATTTATTTTCGTATTTTTAGGGAATTCGGCAACATTGGTACGAAAACATTTGAAGCACTCTCCATCTTGCTAAAATTCCAACACCATGGTAAACCATATGAAACTAAGTTTCTATTTTACTATACAAAGAACGGGCTTGCACGGGAATCGAACCCGTGGCCTCTCGCACCCTATGCGAGGATCATACCACTGGACCAGCAAGCCCTCCACGCGCTTTTCGCCATCTCCCGTTTGATTGATTGTTTATTAGAAAACTCTCTTGCAGTTACAACTGAATTAACGAGTACTTTACAATATAAGACATGATATAAAATATTATAAGCATAATTATTTAAAATTGTTGGCTATTTATTAATAATAAAATTCAACAGCTATTTACTAGTTAAAATATAGAATATGTATAATTAATTACCAATCAATCTTCAACTACTTATTTAAAATATTTAAATGTAAAAGATGATTGACATTTTATTGTTTTACATACAGTAACAGTATTAAATAAGTAAAACTGTCCAGTATTTTGTCTCAAGTTAATATTATGATTCGAAACAACGGGTTTTGGCAATAAAGGAACATCTTCACGCTTCATTTTGTCCATATACTTCAGACATATTTGGTCTCTTCCTGTCTTTAAAGTTGGTAATTGTGCAAGATTCAGGGCCTTTGGATATGATTCAGTCTCCAAGAAAATGATCTTCAATGCCCGTTTTTGTACTGACTCAATTGCGTCCGATAGATAATCTGGGATATCTTGCCAAACAGGAACGGCGTATTCTAGTACTGGTCGCACTGTACTCACGTATACCTTGAGCAGGTTCCTTTGGTCAACCCCAGCTCTTCGCAGCACTCTTAAAGAGTAAAGCTTTTTACTGGCTCTCTTTACGATGTATTCAATATGGAAATTCCACTTTAGATCGTTACTCACAATTACGCCCGAAGTCTTATACGTTGACACACGTTCAATAATCTTGGTACCAGTTTGGATTGGACGAATTAAGAAGTTATGATTATGTAGAAATTTTACGAGCATTTCCTTACATTTGATAGGATTAAGCTTCATGCTGTGCTCATTAACAACTTCCTGTATATCAGAAACAGCGAAATTAAGGAGGCTGATAGAATTCCCAGGGATAATCTCAAGAGCTGACGTATCGTCCACAAATTTGATACGAAGGTGCCAATCAGTAAGTAGGCTATTTTTCATAACAGTAAAAAGAACCACTCCAAGTTTATTACCTGGAGGTATTCCACTCTTCAGAGTCTGCCACCGCGAATGGATATTCCCAATTCTCACAGCCTGTCTTCGATAGGTTAGAAACGTAGCGATCCATGCCAACAAAGCCGGATGGACTTTTAGCTTATCGAATTCCTGCATTAAAATAGTATGGTCAATTAGGTCAAACCCTTTAGAAAAGTCTGCAAAGAAAATTCGAGCACCAGCGTTGCCACTGTCCACTGCCTCGTAAATAGCTTGGATCATATAAAGGAGGGCTTCTGTAGTCGAGTGTCGTTTGCGGGCATATTGACGAGGATCAATCTTGTCATCCAAATGTTTCAAAAGTCTAGAACAAGTAAAACCTTCCATAACTTTCGCCATTGAGGAAGTAAGGGAAATTGGGCGAAGATCATTTTCAATTGCTTGGGGAGGGGACAACTTCGGAACTGGAATCACGATAGATGATTTAAGTGGAGATGGAACATGCGCTTCTTTCAGTGACTGATTGTAAATGTCACGGATGACAGGGGCTAATTCTGGTGCAAACTCTTTCATGATTCTATTTGGAATGTTATCGGGGCCAATCCCTTACTGGTTTGAAGCAACGATGATGCTCCAGACACTTCACTCTCAGTGACAAAGAATTCTTCTGGAAGTTCTACAGGTGGAGTTGGTTGAATCAAAGGGGTGAAGTGATCCGTAAGGCTCACAAAGAAGTCGTTCACCTTATTAGCTAGTGATTTATATCCATGTTACTATCAAGAAACTGGTGATACAATTCCTGGCGAACCTTCTGACCAGATAGTTTTTTTATCTCACTCCACCACTTTACAGGGTTAACTCTATCAACATTTGCCACCCTACTTTGAAAGTAATTAGATTTTGCTGACCAGATCGCACATTGAACCTTATTCCTCCAAAATCGATAGGCCTTAGAGTTTTTCCCTGTTGTTTAAACGCGGATTGGCGCCTTGAAATCCATAATTTTATCTTATTAGTAATCCATGGTCTGTCAGTTGAGTGTTTCTTAACCACCTTCTGCGGGAGAAAATTATCAACAGCTTTATTAAGATCTGACATAAAGAGGTCAAATTTATTTTCACTCGAACTTGCACTTAAAACTGATGACCAGTCTTTCTGAGTGATCCAGCGTCCGAACGCACACCACGCGGAATTCCGCATATCTCGCATTAAGATTTTTGTAATGGTTTGTTTAGGTGAAGCTATTATATTTGGTTTTGCTAGGATTATATAATGGTCAGACGATCCAACTTTAGGTAGCCTTGATACTTCGAAAAGCTTAGGTCTATTTGTTAAGAACCAATCCAAGGTACCAGAATCTCTGGTTTTGAAGGATACGAGCTGTTTCAAATGGTTCACTTGCGTTATATATTTTTCTTTAAAGCCTGTTGAAGAAGGAATAAAATCACCCATAAGTAAGACAAATGCGTTAGGTTCTTTGGAGAGTAACGTATCAAGATTTTTCTGCAAATGGTCTCGTAAAACAATATTCTCAGGTTCTTTGTTACTGGTCGAATGATATATCACACCTAGAACGATTGATGTAATTTCTCTAGGAAGTTTGTGTGGCCTTAATGAAATCCAAACTGATTCTACCTCAGATTGCCCACATGATTCCAGACGCTTACAAGGTGCAGTATTTCATAGTCCAAATATACACATACCCCACCACCAGAAGAACGAACACGATCCCTACGGAATAGGTTATATCCAGGGACAGACACACGATGGTCAGGAATGTCTGATGATAGCCAAGACTCTGTAATACAAATAACCTTTGCAGAATTTAATTCTGCAATTTGGTGAAGCTCATCCAATTTCTTCGGTAATGATCTAACATTAGTCGACAGTGTAGTTGCAATATCGTTGGACTTTGAGAGTTTTAGTTTTTCTGAACATGATTGAATTTGAATTAGGTTACTATAGTTCCTCGTTTCAATTAGATTATGTTTATTGCTCGATTTATGACGCAATGTAATTCTAACCGGAATTTTCCGATTATGTAAAACACTATTATTGAGTAGCAGAGTTGAGGGGGATAGCACAGGACCTGTTAGGGACAGCACAGGGCCTGCTTTGTAGACATTCCGGTCTACCAAAGATAAATATTCGGATCTGTCTTCCGGAGTTACTGCAACGTTTGACGAACAAATTGAAGATAGTTCAACCAATCTGTCCTTTGGTTCATTCGTAACATAGGACGCTTCCAAACTAGCTTCGTGTACCTTGTTTTTTTCGTATTCTTGTTCATACGAGGATATTTCTTCCTGGGGCGGGGTGGCAAAAAATAATGGTCTTGTGAATTTCGGTTTGTAGGATAATCTCTCAGGAAATTCTTATCTTGTTGGCTTTTCTTATGCAAGTTTTGACTTTCTTTACCATGCATTTTTTCGTAAACACTTCGTTGTTTGCAACGGTACTCTTGTATTTGCTTTTCCATCTGGTTACCTAAGGTGTTCTTCGAGTTATTCTGTGATATAATAATAGATGGTATATTTCCAATTGACTCATTGGAGCTGGTGTTTGTTGCTTTTCCATAACCGTTTCACTAACAAGGTTTTTACTTCTATTTCCCTGAGGTTCCTCCATGGATACCATTTTCCTCTCTAAATCGCATATGCGTGATCTTAATTTTAAATTAGCAGTCTGTAATTTACATATATCTTGTTTACTTGCACAGATGATTTTATCCTGTTCAGTAACTTTGGCTAACAGATTTGTCATTTCCAAATCGACTTTTTCTTTAAACTAAAAAAACCTCGACTCTTCCGAGACCAGGTCTCGACCACCACACCGTCTAAAGGGAGTTGAACTATCGACCAATTCAACAAAATTATTATCACCAGCCCGTTTCGGCAAAACTCCCACCTTATGAAAGGAATCATCAATGAAATCTTCAAGCTATTTAATCGTTGAAGTATCAGAAGTCGATGTTGCCTCATCACCCTCCAGAGCATTATTAAAATCATCAACGTGAACTGTTGCATCATCAGGCACTTGCGTAGTAACCGTTTGTCGAAGCGACAATTCTTCTTCCATGGCACACATGCAACCACCCTTTGATTCACAAATGTCTGACAAAAATTGCTCTAACACATACCCATCTTTTCCTTGAAACACGAGAGTTTTCTTCTTTCCATGATACCAAGTTATTATCAATTCAAAACTGCTGTCTTTAAATTTCTTTGAGTTCCCACCGGGTGACGACCATTTGCCACTAAGGCCAACAATATTTTTGAAAAAATTCTGTAGATTCTCAAAGTTATTGTTCCATTTAAACCGTTTACTGTCATAACAAAGGTCACCATTCTCTTTGTAAGTTCGAAGAGCATCAGGATTCAAATTTCTAACATTATAGTTAGCTTCCTCTACTGCGCTACTGGGTTCATGAACGGACGCCATTTTGATCTTTGGTCTTTCTAAACACTTACCGCTTCTGTTATTTTAATCTTTTAAAAAGAAAGTAACGACTTGTGAAGTGGTTGCTTAAGACCAACATTTTAATTCATTCGTGCGCTCTTTCTTTTTCATGACTACTATCTTTCAGAATTAAGGACATGTTAAAATTAACGAATTAATAAACCAAATACTTATGAAGGAACGATGTTTCATACTTCATCTGGAATAAATTCTTCTGTCAAGTAAACAAAAAAAATATTTCAAAAGTAGACCAACAATACAAATGATTTTATTAAATTTGTTCACCACAAACTCTTCTGTTATTTTAATCTTTTAAAAAGAAAGCAACGACTTGTGAACTGGTTGCTTAAGACCAACATTTTTATTCATTCGTGCGTTCTTTCTTTTTCGTGACTACTATCT
>JBAHVQ010210846.1:0-12122 GCA_036872915.1 Nanipora kamurai
GCCAAAAAGCGCAACTTTGCAAGGCTATACCGTTCGTTTGAAAAGGTCAATCTTAATTCTGTTTGCGGGATGAACATCACTAAGATGACTACTAAAAATTAAGCCAATAAAAAAAGGATCGAAAAATTCGTTGCAGTAGCACTTTAAAAATCCACGAGCCTTTTGTACTGATTACTCTTGATGCACGTTCAGTGATGAATTTGTTCGTACAAAGGGAAAAAAAATAACTGCTTGAAATCAAAAAGAAAGCGAAGAAATTGATGGCTAGATTGGAACAATTGATGTCATTTGAATGAAAGAAAATGAAGTATTGCTGAACAGAAAATGAGAGAACATACATGTATTTTACTTCTCTAAATAAAGTATCGCATTGCCGTTGCACAGATTGCAGTGATTGAACATGTTTTTAATTCACCGTGGTTAGTGTAAATAATGTTTCATAAAATTGTCTAGGTGCTCATGAATTGACACTGGACGTTTTGAGTGATGTCTTAGCCGATTTTCTGAGAAGATTCACCAAACTACTGCGCATTGGAGCTGACGCTGAAGCTTCTCAAAGAGAATCACGATTTCCTGTGAGTAAACGACCCCAAATGAAAAATAACGTGCATGAAAGATATATAACCACAAGGAAAGGCAATACCTTACTTTTGATAGTTGTTATTATTGTTCCTCGTGGTACTTTTGAAATAAAATGCTGTGATATTGCGGCAATTCGTCTTTTCTGGGAAAACTGTCAGTCAACGAAAGAACAAAAGAACTTTTGAAACGATAAAGCAGCACCGAGAGATTCGCCATGTCTCACTTTGTTCTTTAGATACTTCAAAGTAGTTAATGTCTAAATGAGCCAATCTGAAACGCAATCGTTTCGGTGCAGAATTTTGACAAATTGATAAGAATAAGTTACATCGCCAAGATTATACGATAAAATCACTGGAAACTTAGTACATTTGTTCAGGCTATGGAACTGAGCAATTCCACATGAATGCATATTGTTGTCTACATATAGTAATCGATTAGTTTTCAGGCTCCGCAAGTCTGTGGAACATAATTCCTTGTAGCCGTTTCACCGCCTCTTTATTTTGCTAAGAGACAGACATACTGCGGTCAGCATTTTATACATTATGTAAAAGAAGAGACATGATACCTAGCCCTCTCTTAGCAAGATAAAAACAATTCTGTTCGAAGGGTCTTGGAACTGGTAGATTTCTACGACAGCAAAATTTTATGGTGGAGCTATTTAGTTCCATGTATTGTGGCTTTTTCGTGTGTTAGGAAGTAGTGGTTGAACAAACTGGTTTCAGCACCTAGGCAACTGGGTGTTATCGAACAAGAAAGATGTTGATTGCAACCAGGCCACATTAAGCATAAGGCGTGTTTACATTCTCCAACATCTGCAGAACGAACTCGTCAACCTGTCGGCAAGACATATTGACCCAAAATGTTCACGTGGTTGGCTTTCACGTTGTAAATGGATATTTGTTTCATGCACTCACGCACATATCTTCGAATTTAAATTACAGTCCAAATTAAATACAATTTGCGTTACACTTTTGTAACTTTGGTACGTGCTGATTATCAATTGAATACAAACTATAATAGTATAATATAACAACCAACGAATGCCTCAATTGAACAATGTCTTTCCCATTATTTTTACGATGTTGTTTGAAACATGTTGGTACACCTGCGCCTTCTAACAAGGAATTTCCCGAAACCCATGCTTGGAATACTACAAGCCCAAGATAAACATGTTCGATAAATGTTCATGAGCTCGGATAGCCAACAGCCCAGCTCAAAATTCACATGTGGAGAATTTATGTACCATGTAAGAAATATCAGGCGAACAACAAACATGTTTCATAAAAATTATGCTGACTTTCGCTACCAACGCACAATATTCTCAAATTTAAATTTAATTTCACTTAGAAACTTCCGAAGAGCTGATCGTGTATGTTTTTTTGGCTTTGAATCAAGTTTGCTCTCTAATTCTCTGACAGCTGAACTTATTCGCACATGTAATCACTTTGCACTGGAAACGTAAATTCGTAACACGATTTTCATGTTATCTACAAGAATAAATGGTTAATTGTAGAAAGAATTGTCCATTAAAGAATAAGAATTAGGGAAGATAAAAGGTATCAATCATATCTTTGCAGAGTGTGTTGGAGTATGCTCTTCAAGAAACTGGAATCGGTGGACTGAACGCGATATGGCAATATTGGTCATCAAACGTTCTTGATCATGCAATTAAACTCCAACAAGAAGATCAACGCCTTATTGCCGACTATGAAAAATTAACTTATTCACAAAACAACAGTAATAGTTGAGATGCTTTAATAGTCAAATTATTTAGTGTAATAGTGTATATTTTTTGTCCTGGTATTAAGTCCCCAACCGTGGTTCAGATGTTTACAGTATATGCTTACTTGCGTTTGTGTTTGTTCGTGATGAGGAAGCAGTTCTGAAGCATTTTAGCTTCCGGAAGATACGAAGTACCAAATCGCACTTTGAAAATTGTTTCTCACAAGCATGACTTGCTCTGATCTTTTTTACCCGATGTACCTGAATATGACATCTTCATAAACAAAAACGCTTTTGAAAATGTTGCATTCAGGCTGAAACGAATTCGATGAGTAATTGCAGTCAATTATGCGCAAATTCTATTGTTGTTTGATTGTGATTGGATGGCGGTGGTTGTGTAGTTTATGAGAAACAATGAAACTGTCTGTGGCCGGCACGGGAAAGGATTTTTTAAATTTGTTAGCTTCCGTTATCACAACCGCCGGGAATGTTGTACTACGTTCAACTCTTGCTGCACCGCACACTGTGCGGTGAGTAGGCGTACTGCCAAAAAATGACAAAAAACGGGAGCAAATGTTTTTCTTAAACACAAATGGACCGTCGGTAATGCCGAGGTACGATCGCAGAACTGTCGTCAGCTTCTTTACAGCTTTGAGGGTAATATTTCGGATTTCGATCATGAATGGCCAACTTTACAAACGTAAATAAGACTTAAACCATTCCAAAGCCCTATTTTTAATGCCAGATAAATCTAACGTTTTAATTAAAATAGCGTAGTCCACACTATCAAATGCCTTTTTGAAGTGAAGGAAGAGGACTCTATTAATAAGACCATTATCTTCAACCATAAATTTGCAGTTTGAAGAAGGGATGTACCAGTTGAATGTCCTCTTCTAAAGCCCGATTGAGTGGTGGTCAAAATTTTATTTTCTCTAAAATAGCTGCTTTGTTGGTGACAAACAATTTTTTCGAAGATTTTTTAAACAACAGATACGACTGATATTGGACAATAATTAAGATAATTTATCTCTGGCGACTGTAGAAATTGCTCGACGATTTTGGATCGCAAGGGTCATATAATCAGGCCGTAAATTAAAACAACACTCCCGATCATAGAAATTCATGCCAAGGGATTCAATGCAACATGTGGTATAACGTAAAATAGGCGTAGGAAACAGGAGGGAAATTGCCTTCTCTTATGAAAGTAAGAGGCAATGCTCCCTCTTTTTAACCAAGATAACGATTTATATACAAAATTTAAGGTAATCTCACATAGAATAATAATAAGGTAATCTTCATGCATTTTAAGAAGTCGTTCGAATTTGTTACACCAATCTCTTGTCCTCTTACTGGCTGGCATTACTGACTTGCAGTCCAAGGCGTTTTTGAAGAGGTTTGTACGCCTGAATAAACAACAAATCACGCACGACAGAAAGAAAGTCACAACTGATGTGATTACGAAATTTCCTGATAAAGTCAAGTCTAGGATGGTTTAAAAATATATTTCGTAATGATTACTTATCAACCGAGTGTGAGGTCTATACGGGAAACTATTTGCCCGAGGATTTCGTACAGAAAAACCGAACGTACGAAACCGAACGAAAAACGTATTGCACAGCTAGGTAGCCAATCAGCGTGCGTCATTTTGCGTACAGACCGGAAAACGAACGTTGCCATATAATAATACCTTTTATTAGACATTTTAGTGTACAACACGGCTAAATATTGTACGAGTCATGCCGTATTTTGGCGAACCTGTATGGCGAGTCAAAACACAAATTATGAGTAAAATATCTGGCAGTACTACACATTAAACCTTTTAATAAGTTCTTTATTATCCAATTTTACTGAAACTGTAATTTTTTTCTTTCCAGTTGTTGTGAAACAGTAGTCCAACAGACACTTCGAATGTTTCTTGTTCCTGTAGTATTTACTCACGAGAGTATTAACGACATGTTGGAACATTCGCGAGCGAACCGCAAGTAGGAGTTTTGTTCGTAAGGCATTTTTCAAACATCGCGCTATTGCCGTATCGAACTAAATTAAATTCGGCGCGGGAATAGCGCGACGATAACACGACAGTGGTTTCAAACGTCGAATTTAATGCAATCGCGCCAAATTCAAAACTATATAAAAGCGAACTTTTGGTGAGCGGAATCCGATTACTAAGAACAGACATTATCATAATTTATGAATTGATTTCGACACGGACTTGGCACGACGTTTGAAACCAGGTCGTAATAGTTTCAAACGTCGCACCATTGCCGCACTAAAGTCGAATTTAATTCTTGAATTTAGTTCGACACGGTAGTAGCGCGACGCTTGAAAACGGGCCTAACTGAAAATTACATACATGAGAACGACAAATGAACCGGTCCTAAACAAGTATTTTTTGTAGTAGAAACTTCACAGAATATTTGTAGTCATCTATCGTGTTATTTTTTCTTGTCGAAACAAAGTTGGATGATAGGATGTTAAACTCCTAGTAAAACCGTGGTCTAACGGCTCTTGACAGTCAATGATAGTTTAAGAACTATTTTCCCCTATTGCTATCATCAACTGTCATCAGCGCAAAACCAAACGAGAAAAAACTGTCAACTATCATGAAAAATTTTAACTAGCTCGAAGCGAATGACAGTTCATAATAGCTCATGATAACTAGTGGTCAAACGGAAGTTTCAACTATCCATCGACTATCAGGCGCCGTGACTGACCAAGGTTGGAATGTATGCAACAGTAAAACAACGATCGATTACTAAATTAAATTTTGTGGCTGAAGTTGACGACTTTTTGTTACGCATCTGACATCCATGAGTTTAATTATATTTTCAACTGAAGTGAGTACAGCATGAAAACATACATGTTAATTGACGGTTCGACGCTTCATTTGCATTCAAACGTTAGATCCTTGATAAGTTACTAATGGCTTTGCTGTACAGCTGACGTCGATCTTTCCAGAGAGCTTCCGAGTTACAACGCTCTGACAGCTGTGCTGGATGTCTGGAACGTTAGAAGGTCTTCGATATTTTACTCTCCTAATTTTATTTAGAGGCAACATAGAGATTTTATAGAAGGCTGCTCGGAAGTCTTCATGTCGCGATGCATAGATAATTGGGTTTAACACACTGTTGAAGTAGTGAAGCCATTTTGCGGCAAGAATAAAATACTTAAATATCTTCGCCCAGCAAGTACACAGGCCGTACAATAGATTAAGAATGAAAAAGGGAGTCCAGCAGATGACGAATAGTCCTATTACAATGCCAATAGTCTTCACAGCTTTGAACTCCCTCATCAAAATGCTATGTCCCATTTTACTTGGAAAGTTAGCATGTATTTTGTGCATCTGGTAACGGGCAAGTTTGAAAATACGAAGATAATTAAAACCAATGAAAAATAAAGGGAAAAGAAAGCAGCTCAAAGATAATGATATTTCTTGTATTGGTCTTGGAGTATTGTAGAAGGCACATCTTAATGAAGCGATACCGATGGCTAGTACCCATACAGCAGCCACATACATTTTTGCCTTGTTTTTTGTCAAGTACTGATGGTTCATGAGCGGCGTTGAAATGCACAGATACCTTTCATAACTGATCATTAATAGACTGAAAATAGACGCAGCACCACCAGTAATATCTGAAAACATCCAGACTTTATAAAGAAAATCCATTCGATTAGTCAGGAATCGGCGTAGGATGTGGACTATCCAAAGCGGCACTGTGACTGTGGAAATTAACAAGTCAGTAACTGCCAGCGAAACTATGAAATAATTTGACACAGTACGTCGTAGCTTGGCGTAGCTCCTGAATGCCATAATCACCAAACAATTTCCCACAAAAGACAATATCGCGAGAAGGGCATACGAAGGTACAGAAACAAGAACAGCTGGAAGGCTGAGAACATCAGTTACGTTTGAACTAGAATTCTTTGGCGACTCTTGCATGTTGAGGGCAGCGCTTAAGTTTGAATGGATCGCCCAATCGAGTGCATGGATTTTACTTCTGTTGTCCTCTGTTTGAAGAATTCTTACACTTTTCCACGTTGCTCTTAGAATTTATAATGTTGTTATGGGTCGATTTTCGGTCGCGGGAACTCGTTACGTCAAGGAGATGATCGTTGAACAGCAGGTGCACATTTCGGTGCGACATTGGTAACGATAGATGTGGGAGGCAAACAGATGGCGCCACATCTTTTCTTGAGAGGCTTGATGAAACAGATAAAAACAAACATATATTAAGTACTAAAGCAAGAAAAATGATATACGTCATGTCATCTTTTTTTTGTTTATCTTTTAAAGATGAAGTATTGAGCTCACTAACTATAGTAACGGATACACAGCAGCTGTTATCTTCAAGTAGAAATGTGTACATGTATGAGAAAGTGTTCTCGGTTAAGCCGAAATTTGTGCCCGAAAATTTTGGGTTTTGATGTATTTTCAGGGGCTTTTTTGTGTTTTTGTAGTGGTAGTTGTTTTTGGTTTTTGTTTTTGGTTTTTTTTCAATTGGCAAGTCTTTACTATAAGTCGTCGCATAAACAGCCTTGATCATGCTAAATAAAACAGCTTATTATTCGAAGGGATACGCTACGTGTAAAACTAAAGTTATCCTACGAGTACTAAAGTTATCCAGCAAAGCACTATATATCGGTATGTGTAGTAAGGATGCGTTCGATTGACCCTATTCCGGAATAAGAATACTTGGAATTAAGCAGAATAACCGTTTGATTGAACTATTATTATAATTCCAGGGTATTTAAATAACTATTCTGGAATATTCCAGAATATCACTCATATTCTGGAATTGGGTCAATCGAACGCACCCTTAGAATAGGGGAGATTCGACGAACTAATAGTACGTTCGATTGATCCTATTCCGGAATAAGAATACATCTCGGAATATCCCAGAATAGCTATTTTGAATACTCTGGAATTATAATGTTGATATTCTACTTTATTCCAAGTATATTCTTATTTCGGAGTATGGTCAATCGAACGCACCCGGAGACAAACTAACAAATGAACACCAAGTCATAGTGTTTCGAACTTAACTGATCACTTTTAACTGTCTCAGTCAAAAAAGAGCTAAGCCACAAATTAAAGTTTGAGAGTAGCTTGTGAAACGCCTTGTTGGTATACATTAATTAAGAATCCGGGAGCGGTTGTTCAAAGGACGATTCCCGCTAATCCGGGTTAAAATTTAATCGGCTCTTTTATTTGGACATGATTTGTTTGATAATTTTAGCTAAAACTTATCAGGATAAAACCTTTCTGTATCTATATGATAAATGAATAGAAAACTTCAAACATGCTTTCCTACTGATGTTAGATGTTACTCCGAGTGACGGTTGTGTGTGGTTGCCCACCATACGTGAATAGTGTTGTACAAGAAGTGCAGGTGACAGCTCGATGTCGTTACAGATGGCATATGGATGTTCAGGCGTATTGCACCCCCTGCGGGGATCGAACTGGCCATGTTCTGATGACCAGGAGCCGCTCTAACCATTGAACTTCGAGATTCAGATGAAGAACCAAGATGTTGAGTCGACACAAGTGCTCTTTATCCAGTTGCCAGGATACGTTCAATAATATAAATGAATATATGACATGAATGTTCAACACAAAACCAGCGCATGTGGTAATTCCACATGATGTTATTACGAAAGCGGATAAATGGACATTTGTCAAGCTGATAGACCTCAGAAAAATTATTTGATTTCCCACAATAAACAGGGCTCAGAATTGGTTTTGCTTTAACAGACAGACTTTTTAAGGTTTTCTTGCGTCAGGTTTAGTATCTGTATGATGTTATAGCTGTGTCAGACTATAGACGTTTTCGGTAAAACAGAGCATCATGGGTAATCAGGACTAAACTGAAAAGAAATACTTGACCCTATCAGTGAGTTTCAAAGGAAATGCATGACCGATAACTGCACGGGTCACGTATTTCTTTTCAGTTTAGTCCTGATTACCCACGATGCTCTGTTTTGTCGAAAAAGTCTATTAAAACCTATACAAAATGACAAGAGTGTGTACTTTAAAAAAGATGTATGCCATTCTGATATAAATTTCCTTCACTTGACATAAATTCTATGAAACTTCATGTGATCGAGTGTACATGTTCAATATTCCAGTTATTAAAACCTGGTCTGATGTACAGCTATAGACCTCTTGCGCTTATTCTCCTGTTGGAGAAAAAATGCTCATAAACAAAAGAATTTCCATAAATTGAAAGTCGGAACTGTGAAGTTGTCCTCTAGATGGATCGATTTGCAGATGAGTGCAAGTGGTCTATTATCCACCATACACGTGTCAGCCTTAAAGTCTCACAAACAGATGTAACCTTACGTTGTCTTTTACGTGAGTAGATGACATTATTTGTTCCACCGCCATCTTACGTTCGTAACTTACGCATGCAGCTTAGATGTTTACGTTATGGATATAAGATGCGAAAAACGTGTGAAGCTATTTATACGAATCCTTTTAAATCCATGTCAAGGTGTGTCTTAAGGTCGTTTTCCACTTCAAATGTACCGTACCGGAACGTAGCGTATTCCTTTGTCTTAAAATCATTAGTTCTGCCCGAGAGCTTACTAAACAAAGGGATACTCTACGTTTCGGTGCGGTACGGTTGAAATGGAAAACGGCCTTTAGTTAAAGACTGCGTTGCACGTCATTCCATGATAAACCCCGTCTTGTGTGAGCTGCGAATACGTGAGAAGTGGACATAAATTTTTGATGTATTTGTACAAACGTTTTGTGTTATACGTCAGCTGGGTGACACTTCTCTCTTATTCATGACGTTAATGAGTTCTATTTTAATTTTTTTTGTTAATCATAAATCGACTATAACAGCAGTTTGGAAAATGCAAATTTCGCTCTGCTTATTTGGACTGCCAACTGTCGTTCTTCGCCGACGCACTCTTGTTCAGTTTCACTGACACGTGACCATACTGTGTGAGGAATCGGTTTCGCAATCTTTGCGAACAAGTTCAAAGCATGCGATGTAACGTAGATATATTTATTCATACTTATATCAACTCCATGCGAATAAGTTTACATGGGCGGTGAAAGCGGGGGGGACGGCTGGAGCATTGCTCATCCAATAATTTTGAGTAGGATTCTTGCGATTCAAGTAAGCGAATGATTAGTGAATTAAGATTAACTTTTTAATTTTCATAATGATTGTAATAATTAATACATAATAATTATAATACTGATATACAGGGTGTCTCAAAAAAACTGCAAACACTACAATTTGCATAACATTCACTGCAATTAGCATTGCAATGCCTGTACAACTTATGATGCTCCTGGGATTTGAAAATACGTTCGAATTTTCCTTGTGATTAGAATAACCACACAAAGTGAGTTAATCCCTAATCGACATCCCTAAGCATGAATTGTGTTTCCGCACCCTTTGGATCAATTACTACTGAATTCTGAAAATTTCATAAATATCTGATTTCAAAGGGTTTGCAGTTTATTGGAGACACCCTGTATAAATTATAATCCTGTGATATTTTTATCTTGAAAGGCCATCACAGTACCTTGCACATGGTCCATAAGCTCTTCTTCGATGTATCGTCTTGAAGTCCCCTCCTTTGAATATTGGGGCACCATCAAAGTGAACACATAATTGGCATTGCGAACCAACCCTTTCTTTATATCATCATTTAGAAAAAGCGGCTGGCAGAGTGATGGCTTTTCTTGTATTATTTCATCCAGGCCATACAACAGTAAACCGATCATTACCTTTTTCGTGTAAAGGCAACGACGGGAGACAAAGTGAGTTCCAGAGACCGCACAATTGTTCATTGTTTATTTGACATGTGTACCTATGATCCAGGATTAGATCACTGTATTTCACACGGTTCGATCTCACCTCATCAAGTAGCTTTACTTCTTTTGCAGCGGGATGGTCTTTAGTGATATTCATCATATGCACGTTACAGAATCCAGCCCCATTGCTGCATTGCTCTAGAAAGCATAGAGGTGGGCCACCTTGTGCCAGTACCACAGCAATAATCTGTCCACATGCACAGAAATTGCAACTTTGCACGTGAGACGAAGAGTCGACAGGTGAACCGTCGGGAAACATAATTTTCCCCATTTCAAGTATGCATTCTTCCAGAAACTCTAAGGCTAACGCACCAGAGTCAATCCCGTCCTTAGCCATAGAACCTTTAGAACATTGGTGGGGTCACATTTTGAAGCTTGCCTCTTCCACAGGCTCAAAATACGAGAAAATGTTGCCTTTCATCTTGTTGTAATAAAAAATTGGTTCCCATGATTGAGTCTGGAGCTGACGTCCTTTATAGTGACTGATATGTCCAAGTAGTTCTTGTGCTGTACCATCACTAGTATTTGAGGGCGGTGTAGAATGATCATCTCTGTTTTTATTTGCAGACTTTATTTGACCTGGAATACGCTCATTTCTTCTTTGATATCCTTGACTATGTGCCAAGTGCTCTCCTTCTCTCTCTTGCATCATCAGAATCATCAACTACAAAAACCTCATCATCAGGTAAATCAGCATTAAAGAAATCATCTCCATCAAAATGATCCTCTGTTGCAGGCAAATTAATATAATAATAATAATGATTTAACTTTCATTTTACTGGATTAAGCAAACATTTATAAGCTTTGCACAAAGAAACTTACAGTTCTCCAAAGTGTACGAGTTGTAGAATGATTTAGATGTTCGTGTTGCCTAATCCTTCACAGGTTGATATTAGTAAAAAACAGGTTCACACAAATTTAGGAGACCTATCAAGGTCTCGGGCATTTACGTGAGAATTTTCGCGTAAAACCATTTTGCATCGTGAAAACTGTAAATGGCTAAGCAACTCATACAACTCTTGAGCTATAAGCCTCTTTCGAATACTCAATTCATTTATTTGAGCCACAAGAGTCTCACTTTTATTGTTTTATGCAACCGGACCATGGTCTCCCAGTAATTTGATTCGTTGGGATTGATTTGTTCTTAAAAATCCGTTAAATCAATAAATTAAAAGCACGGGATAAGCCAAAACCAAAATTCTGCGTTGAACGCATTTTTCAATCACCTTGAGGTTGAAATTTTGCAATTTAGATCTGCAAAAATAGGTCTATATACATATATAATATTATACTTTTGAAATATTACTTAGGTATTAAAACTTCCCCAAAATAATCATGAGTTTTACTGTTTTATTTTCTGCCGATTTTATGCATTAGAATGCATCTCTGAGTGCCTAAAAATCAAAATTTCCTTCGCCATGCGTTTTTTTCCCAGAGAGAATGAGCTTGACGAACGTTCACTTATCATCTGCCATAAGACGAAACTCCTAGATACACAACATTGTGTACAACATTGTGGTCAAAACTGAGAATGTGTTTCGTTTATCTTTGCTGCAGATTAGCTATCGCATCTCTTGGTATCGTCACACCGACGGATGATTGGTTTGGCAATATAGGCGCCGGTAGTGTTTCAGACTAAAACCGGTCGTCTTGGAACACAATTATTCAACAATAACAATTAAAAAAACATTAGCCATAGACCGATATGAATTTCCTCGTTTTATAATTGAAATTCAATGTTCAACTTACAGTTCTCTAAAAATTTCAATCCACGTTACTTATCCCTAGTCTGAATTTAAAATTGTAACAAAATAATTCAAACTCACCTAGGCTTGAACAAATAACGTGGAAAAACCTGGACGCAATTCTGTTGCCTTACACTAAAAACAAGACATGAATTTCCCGTGAAAATAAATCAGATGGTGGTACGTTCTTCATGTTCTAGGTCCCGTTCCCTGAATAGCAATATTCCAGTTGTGCCGTG
>JBAHVQ010210857.1:0-36251 GCA_036872915.1 Nanipora kamurai
ATTCACTTTTAAAAGCACCAGCAGCGACGGCTGCGACACCCCTTTAGCTCGAGTAAACGCTTAGTAAGCGTCTTGTTATTGTACTAAAGTGCCTGCAAATATTATCTATGTCAGTGGCGAAACAAATTTATTAAATATTGATACACTATTGATTCTTTAAGTATGATATATAATTTATAGACCTTCCGCTCGGGTTGTTACACAAAGCATTACCCCTTTGGGATAAAATATCTTGATATAATTCATTTATATTATAATATCTTTTTACTAATATATAAATTTTTTTTAAAAACAGATATACCTATATAACGGCTATAAATGCTCTTTCTGATGGTATAAGTTTCCAGGGCTGCACAATTTCCTACTTAATTCTCTCCGGAGCTAGAAGGTTATACCCTTGCAACAAGTGAGAAAAAAACCTACGAAATAGCGGCGAGAAAATAGTATTTTTATGCAGTTATTTTGTGATTTGCACTCTGACCAATATGTATGTACCGACGTAATCTAGGTTGTGCTAAATGTTTCAGATTGCCGGTAATGTTATATGCAATGTACCTATGGGAGCCTGGAGCCATCATGGACGATGTAGCGGCATTCGTTAAGTTCATTGCCAGAACGTGGCGGGTCTATTTCGGCTGCAGCTCAGAATATATGTTTTTTTTGAGAAGGTGAGCTAGACGAACTTTTATATCAGAAGACAAATTGTTTCGTTGACAGATTTAAGAATATTTATAACTTCCTCGGTTGACATTTTCGTTGCCGACAGCGTTAGAACAAACGTTTGGCTTAATTGTAAAGACCTTCTTACAAAATTCTTTGCTTCGTTTCCTATAAAACATATTTTATTGCACTTCAGTAATTATTTTTATCGCTTGTACAGTCACCCCCTGTAGCTCATTTTAACTCCGCCAATGAACGAGCTTTTTAAGATTTAAAATGATTGACCAGAACTACGAAAAGTGCTCCCGCATCTAGACAGGCAAACTTTTGCTCGTTTCTGGTCTTCCCCGACTATTTTGAAACTAATTATTTGTGAGAAGGTAGAAAAAGCATCGGTGTTCAAGATGTTACTATTTTTCTCATGACTTCCTCTATTACTTTTGAACCACTTGATTGTTTGTTGAAGTGCCTGACTCCCAACGGTGCAGTTACTTGCCAAATTTAGGTTAATTTTATACTATGCTGAAATCTTTGTTATTGCGCGTAGACTGCAGTAAGGGGAGTGGGCGAGTTTTCTCGCTTCTCGCCAGCGACAAACAAGGTAAATACTGCTTTTATAACTTCTTCTACGATATAGCAAATACTGTGGTCATACATAGAGCTCACCACGCAGTGCTTTCCGCAATCGCGAGATTACCGCACGTAACTCGCGAGAAACATAGTAAGCGCGATGGCTAGCAGCAACCTTACGAGGGCAAGAGTATAAAACCAGAAAGATGAACTTTAAGAACCTTTTCCAAGGATTTAATCCCAGGTAATAACTTTTTCCTAAACATGTAAGAGCCAAGCTTCTTTGCTGAAAGTGTTTCATAAGAATTTTTGGAATCTAAGGTCAGCTTAGAATCGATAAACAAGTGAAAATACTCATGTGATATGGTTAAAATAATGGGAAATTCGGGTTTAAACTTTACTCAAATACTTTAGAACTTATTTGTACAATAACTACCTTACATGGTGTTATATTTAATTTTATATTATTTGGAAAGATGTCTTTTGGAAAAAAGAATGACCTTATGAAAGGAAAAACCTTTTTTTTGCGATTATCAGTACTTTAATTCTAAGACAATAGGTACATGTAGCCTACCTACAGTCTACACAGTGGAATAAATTTATGGATAGAAAAGAGCAGGGATATATATTTTACAAGTTACAACTTGACATCGTCGGCAAAGAATCTGATCAGACAGGGTGTTACTACTCTTTGAGTAACTGTTATAGTCCTCCACAAAATAATAACGAAAGTTTTTTAACAATTTACTGTTTCCGTAGTTTCGTAACAGCACAATAGTAGTCAGACATTTCAAATAAACGACAAATTTTTTAATAGTATACATGTTTCAGCATACTTATGCCATCTTCAGTACAGTGGAAGTGATCTAATTATTATTTACAAGCGGATATATAGTCATACATGTTATGTGATATGGATATTAAATTACAATGATAGAAAGTGGATATATAGTCATACATGTTATGTGATATGGATATTAAATTACAATGATAGAAAGCAGAAAATATCCATATCACATAACATGTATGACTATATATCCACTTGTAAATAATAATTAGATCCCTTCCACTGTACTGAAGATGGCATAAGTATGCCGAAACATGTATACTATTAAAAAATTTGTCGTTTATTTGAAATTTACTGTTTCATGTTGGGTATGCCATGCAGGGCCCAAAATAATGTAAAATTGTCTTATAGCTGGACTAGCTGACAATAAATCGTATTCATTGGTGAACATGAAGTTTTTATGGGCTTCTTTGTTAAAAATAAAATTTACTTAAGTGTATTTTTGATGCATCTATAGTGTTTTCTGTTTGAACTACCAGTATATTGATTTCTAATTATGTACGACATAGTTGCCAGTGTATTTAGTTGATAAGTATTATCATTATATTGATACATGGCACACATCAGAGAATGTCAACATCAAAACCTATAGAAATTCAAATGAGTGGAATAAAGATTACCAAATCACAAGCTTATGAATACTTAGGTGTTATCATGGCAAAAGGTCTTACTCTTGCCAAGTACATGGAAAAGGATTTTTAACAAGGCTTCATCAAGAACAAAACTACTATCTTGCACACATCATAATATTAATTCGTCGACTGCTGAAACCATTTACAAAGTAATGATCTTACCCTTGGTGCTTTACTGCAATAATATTTTATTGACACATCTTAATCAAGGAAACAACAGTTTGGAGACATCTGACATAGAGCTTTCAAAGTCATAAATGGACAAAGAAACTTTGTAAAACAACTGAAAGTGAACTAGATAAGAAACAGGAATTCTGTTTTGAAAGTGCTTAAATGTTTGAATGGCTTAAAAACCACTTGTTTATGATGGTTACTTTACCAGGTGTAGTCACATACAGAACACATCTGGTAATAATAAAAGGCTGCTCCTTCCAAAAACTAGAACAGAATCTGGACAGAGATTCTTTGCGTTCATGGGAGCAAAGATTTTTAACCAACTCCTAGCAGACATGAAAAATGAGAACTGAATAGTGCCTTTGAAAACTAAATGCAACAATATTGACTTTGATTATTTATTTTTAGCTTGGATATTTAATATAAGATTCTTTTATCACTTAGAATAATAACTGTAACATGTATTTTACTAGTAGTAGTGAAATCAGGTCCATGGTTGATAACAGTAAGGATGTATTACTGAACAAGATAACCAGTATAAATATGCTTATAATATTATTACTTCAATCACTTTTTCCCTTATGAGAATTTGTTATCATCAACTAAGCAGGAATAACATATTTTTTTATCAATGGATGAAGTGTGGGTCATAACACATTGAAAATAGATGCAACTTACATCAAAGACGTAACTCCACAAAATGCCACCTGATGGTAAACTATTTGTGTAGAAATTATAAAGAGCTTTTTGCACAATCTCTAGAGCAGTGTGGTATTGTATTAAAGCCACTTTTCACTTCATTATCTCCTTGCCAGTTGCAAAAGTAAATTTGGATGCCAAATTAATTTCACCTTTATTTATAACATCTATATGTAGTGCAAACACCTTGCAAACAAAAAATGTAGACACCCCCATAGAAAATAAAACTTTGTTGGTCAAAAATTGCCGACAAGCTTTTTGTTCTGTCAGTGATGTCTGAGTTTTCTTTGGCAATTAGCTAGTAGTCTGCTGCTGTTTTGTGCCCTGCCAAGGTAAATGTTTTTTTTGCACATTACCGTATCATGATACAGTAAAGTCACTGTAAATACCTCAGGCAATTACTTAGGCACACTTTTGCAAGCACTTGATTGCAATTCTTGACCAACCAAAGTTTATAAACAAGGTTTATGTTTCCAAGGGAAAAAACTGGAAAAAGAATACTATAAAGTTGAGAAGTTATAGCCAGGGCCAGATTACTTCCAATTTTTGAGCCTTATAGGGGCAGCTTTGCACAACACTTGATTATGTATTTTTTCATTGTAAAGAAACTAAGGTTACAGCACAAAAATATTTACTGCAACATGTTTTTGCAGAACTACACCAGCTAATTCTCAACCTTCGTTAGTGGTAAAGCAGTTATCAAAGATTGTCGTATCATTTTAAGTTTGAGTTGTTTATTAAAACCACCAGTTCCATTTAAGGTTCTGGCAAGTATGGGGAGTACTTATAAGCTACTCATAAGTCACACATCTTAAGGTTTTCATGATTCTTTAAGCATGAACTCACCAAAATATCAGAACCCTTAAAATATACAAGATTCAAACATGTTGATGTCATGGTTATTGCAGAAAAATTCATTTTATTACTTACCAATCACAATATCTACCTACTTAATTAATACTATACCAGACAGTAGACATTTTGTTATCCCCTTTTTGGAAGTAGTCAAAACTAAGTACAAATGTGGCTGTCATTCAGCTTGGTACAAGTATATAATACAAGTACAACAAGGTTGCCAAAATGAAAAATAATATTATTACTGTTATTTTTTATCATTTCTTAAACTTTTTAAATTCCCACAAGATCTAATTCAGTAGCATGATAGCAGCTATATTTATAAATGAGCACTTATCACAGTTTCTAAAGTAGCCCAACACGCCTACTCGAACCATCCAGAGGTCATGAGAACATTTTGCGACGACCCACTATATAAATTCTCTCTGTTGCAGTGATAGACATGCCCCGGTGCTGTTTTTCGGTCAAACCATGCTGAATAGAAAACCCCAATAGGAATGGAGTTAACATTTTTTCATTTCTGTTTGTTTTGCAGCAAATTCCTTTTGTTTTTTTTGTTGTTTATATTTTCAATTCTTCTTGGCCTGCGTCTTGATGGTACAATTCAATGGAGTTATTGGGCAGTATTTCTCCCAATCTGGTTATGGAAGGTGATAGTACTGATTGGAGGAAGTCTGGGAATTTATATTTGGGCAAAGAACCCACAATATAGGTACAGTACTAAAACATTCCATTCCTTCTGTAGAGTGCATACCAAAGTTAGCACAACCAACATAGAAAGATGAGCAAGGAACTACATGTAGTACATTATTATTATGAAGTTTTGAAACTGAAATTTCTGCATTATTTCGATATTAAATTAGTTGAAAAGACCAAATTACTTTGTAATTTCTATTAATTTCAACCCAAATTTCGTGTTCATTTTTGGTGGATCAGTTGACATGTGAACAGTGAACACAAATTACCAATCTAATATGGAGTTCGACCTGTTGATGAGGTATGAACGAGATATTCTCAGATAAACTGACAATGAAATTCCACGAAAAGGTTTTTCTTTCAGGAACGAAACTTGTATACAGGTATCGTATTTTCTCGATGAAATGCCGAACCCTAATTAAGCGCCGGCCTCGTATGTACACCAGTCCAAAAAGATAAGTTTTAAACCCCGGGGCATTTACTCTTAGGTACTGACATTCATTTCGCGGTCAAGCTTACAAGTACAGTAAGAGTAATGTCTTGAATAATAGTCGTACTAGTACATACCAGCGTTAGTATCCTACTTACTAGGTACTTTTTAGGTACTTACTAGGTGCTTAATAAGTATTTACTAGGCACTTTTTAGGTATTAGCTATCTGCTAAGTACTTTTTTCTTTGAACTTCTCAAAGACAAAGTACCGGTTTAACATAACTGTTTTGATAAAGCAATCTTAGCACAGTACATTATACTGCATATTATAGGCACACTTTCTTTCTTGTGTTACAGCCATCGCTCTCTTTAAAATTATGAGGATTTTTTAGTTTTTCTTATAAGTTTTTGTTTGTAGATTTGTTTATGATGTCTTCTTTCTGGTACGAGCGTTGGATAGTGGTAGGAACCTCAAGGCTACCTTCTTGCAGGTTTTGTCCTGTACGTTTCATGTCTCATTTTAGTGGACATATTGCCTCCATAGAATTGTACCTCATAAAAATGGCAAGTTTTAAATAAACACTGGAGGGCGTTTAATCGAGAAAATACTGTACTGATTTTTAACATTCTTTACAACATGAAGTAAAAGAAAATCACATTAAGAGGATTGGATTGAACTGTATTACAAGAGAAGTATTTACCATAATATTTATTGTTTAGGGTTCAAGCAATATTTGCAGGATCACAATTGGTTTTACTCAATACTTTTTTACACACAGTTGCTAATCTGGCAGGGTCAAATGGCTGTTGACCTTATTTGAATTCTTCTTTCTAATTTGAGGATTGCCGTGATGAAGACGATGAAATTGAAGTAAAATTGAAAGTGTGTAAACAGGTGCAAAATATCAATGAAGATTATGTTTTTGAGATGAAGTCTGTGAAAGAGACATTGCTTTCTAGTAAATAAGTACCCAATAATAACCCCAGGACTCTCGGAATAAAATCGTATTGTGTGATGGATTACCGATTAATGACTGAATGAGAGGTCTCTGTCCTAGTAACATTTAAGTACTGACCGAGAAGAGCGCGGCGAGTTGAGGTCCGTACTAAAATTATTGCTCCAATATTTCACTAGTATAGGACGAAGAAGAGAGGTGGATGGGTAGTTTATAAAATGACCTTCACCGTGTATGAACGGAAATAGCAAAAAATACTCCGTTATCCACACTTGAGGGACATTTCATTTGATTTTGGAAAGTATGGAATTTCTTTTGTGCCTTGTTCGGCATAATTCATCTTCTTTTGTTGCTCTTAACGGCATTTTTTACTTCTCGTTTTCTTGAAATTTTAGTTATTTTCCAACATTAGCAATTATTTTAAACTTTCCCGATTTGAGCGGGAAATATCCGCTCCGCATGACTCAATCAGATTGCAGGATTTTTGTCGTCGGATCGCTCACTGCCAAGGCCATATTACAAATAAATATACTGGGCCAGGTAAAGATGCAGTACTTGCAGGGAATCACCGTCACTGGTTAATGTAATTATTCATGGTGAATTAGTGACATACATTACCATAAACTGAAATGCTAGTCACTTAAACAGTGGAAGCTGAATCGCTCAGTTATTTGATATTAAATACGGCAACAATCTTATTGGTTGGTGTTTGATGCAGAATTCATTTGCATTTCCAACTATGAATAAACTACAATAAATTTTATCCATGAGGTTGAGCTATATATAGCTTATATATGCAATTTATTTTCTTCAAGACACCTAATTAAATAATTATTTTCACGTAATGATTACTTTACTACAAAGTTCTTTAGCCTCTAAATCGACCATTGGTCACTTGTGGATGAACGTCGTATTTTGCGACATGTTTGATTATTTTTATAAAGCTCTCTATGTTAACAAACTTTCCAAGAATGCATTTTAGAGGGGGGTGTTCTCTCCTTTATGCACGCGCTCCATGTCTAAAACATTTTTCAAAATTAGATACTACCTAGCAACTTTTTCCTCAGCATTTTAAAGAAGTAGTCCACCAGAGGTAGATAAAGCAAAATTCTGGCAAAGCTATAAGCAATATTTTTAAAAGTACTATAAGGAACTGCTAATAATTGTTGGCCAACAGTCACAAGGCCTAGCGTGTCATACTGTGAACCACTTACCCCAAATTAATATTACTCATGTGAAACGTTTTGCTACCTTTTGTTAGCTCTCCTGATCTAACCAAATACATTAAAATCTTTACAATTTAGACAAGATGGAGAAGGCAACACAGAGTTCAAAGCCATGATATTCTCTCTAATCATTCACTCCCTGCTATTGTTGTTTGAGATACTTTTGTGTAACAACATTGAAGGTCAGAAATATCGTTGGATATTGGCATTTGCACCACTTTATATGATATCACCGCTGTCAATTATTTTTTGTATCTGGGGCCTCCGACATGATCGCTCAGTAGAAGTAAGTGAACTTTCTTGCTTAAAATTTGAGTGTTATTTTTAATCGTTGATTAATATGTTTTTGTTTCCTTTTTAGTTTGAAATGGCTTTCTCAGTCAATATAGTACAGTTTATATTTCTATCTCTCAAACTTGATGACATTGTCGACTGGTCATGGGTGGTAAGTATCATTTTTTATCTATATACACCAAGCTATCACAAGCCGCACAACATCGGCCAATATAGATAATTTAATGTGGACTACATGACTTGTCGTAACTGCAGTTACCAGTACACATGTCAACTACAAACCAGTACAAACAGTAATCTTCGCTCTTCCATCTAAGTCCATGTAGCTCAATGGATAAAGTATCTCACCGGCGATCAGAAAGTTACGTGTTCGATTGCCGTCAGGGGCTCAGGTAACTTTTCTGAGTTAACAAGCTCGAGAAGCAATGCGCAATTTCGATCTCCCTTGGATAAATGATAAAACGAATAGATAAAACGAGGACTACGAGTATCGCAGCGTCTGTGAACGATAGCATTTGATGCCAAATAAAGAGAACGCTTGGAAACATTGATCCCAAGAGAAATCTTTTAGTAATGGCAACTCGGTTCACTTGGAAAAAAGCATAAAATCAAGGAAAGGAGTCTACTGTTTAAGGGACAACGCGGAGCCGAAGTTGCTACATAATCAAGCCGGTGGAAGCTATTTTACATTAGTTCGGCGTTTTGGTTTGGGTGAAGGCCTTAAGATCTTAGAAGTTATGGGAATCGTTATTTGACAAACTGCAGCCACTTTTATTGCAGGTTTATATGTAAAATACTTTGGGGATTTATGACGAAGGAGAAGGAAATGCAACTTCAAAAAATCCCAGTTAAAATCAAACAATCTATTTTTGTCTGTACTATGAAACAAAATTTCACCAAACTTTACAGCTGTGACAGAGCAAAGCACGTTTTAAATTTATATCTGTATTTCATACATTTTAGTTGGAGAAGACGTAGCAAGCTTTTGTTCATGGTTGCGCAGTACCTTTCTATGTTCGGAATAGTAGGACTGTGCGCGGGCCAAGATGTTCTGTAACAAAAAAAGTTTAGATTTTTCATTCGACAAAATGGTGGTCCGATAACTTCCGGGTCTGCCGACACACTACCGCTGGTTCTGACAGTGTAACGTGTGAATACCTTTTCCATTCATCTCTCGAGAAACATTGAATAACTGTTGCTCTTCGAAAAAAGAAGTATAGAACTCTGTATTTGTGCGATGATTTATCTATAATCTGGAGTATACATGTATATTCAATACGCTTGATCTTACAACCCAATCAATCCTGCTATTTAATCCACACATTTGATCTATCGATGAATTTATCTACAGATAAATCAGTCAACCAATCAACCGATTAGTCAACCCAGTCAATACAATGAATCAACAAGGGTGGCGGAACCTAAGAAGTATTGTGGGATACATATTGGGGCGGGACAGAGCGATCAATGAAGGCGCGAAAATTTTTTAGGGTCAGTTAATCAGTCCAATCAATAAGTCAGCCAGTCAACTAGTTAATAAATCCAGTCAATCATATCCCTTAATCCTGTCGATCAATCAATAGAATCAATAAGCCAATCCCATCAATCAATCTTATCAATTGATCAATCCGATGACACCAACCAACCAATCTATCCAGTAAATCCAGTCAGTCCAATTCAGTAAGTCAACCCAATCAATCCTGCCAATCAATCTCATCAATTGACCTGAACAATCAATCCAGCCAGTCAATCAAACAATCAATCCGTCAGATAATCAAATCAATCAACCAATCAGAAACAGGCGCGGAGGAGTTATTATGAATTAGGAATTCGGTAGTGTATTTGGATTTGAAGTTCTTGCCTCTAAGTGAAGAAAACTAAGGCCAGGACATATTCATGTGTTTATACAGACTGTCAGCACTTTGAAAGTTAATGTGGAAAGGGAGTTATTAGATACACATAAACAGGCGCTGGCAACTCTTGAACTATGTATTGCCTTCCAGGTTTAAATTCAATCTCCTTCAACCGGACGAGTTACCGAAGGATGAGTGCGATTTTTTTGGATGGTACGGATGTTTTTAGCTTGAAATATGTTTGCCGATGATTATGATCAACAAGTAACAAAGCGATGGTATTACAACATGGAGTATTTGACCCACATTTGTCATTCGTTGATTTTGCCACTCTGAAAGAGGAGAATTTTTCAGAATTTAACCCTTTATTATAGTGGTGAATGTTTTTGATAAAATCTGTGACAAGCCGTTTGTTTTCTGAGATGTTTGTGTGTTTTTTTTTGGTGATGTTTTGGACGAACGCGTTCTGTTAAGGAAGACACATGTTGTGAGTGTAATCAGATTTTAAATATGAACGATCAATGAAGCAAAGCAGTCAGGCAATGCAGTCATCTTTAGATAGGTTTTACGCTTGACAAATCGGACGTTAATTGCACTGCCTACAAATTTCGTGGAAACGTTTGTACGTCACTTACGCGTAAGGCAATCAAGAACTATTTTATACAGAAAGATGTCTGGACGAACAAATAAAGATCATTAATTCTGTAATTAAAAAATTTTAAAACCAACGTGATGTGATTACAGTCACCGGACAGAAGGGGAATATGTAACAATACTTGATAATATTACTCCTAGGATTGGCAGAGGCTGTCGCCGTTTCTCTGTCAAGTATTTTTAATGCTTCTGTCGGTCAATGCAAACATCCATCTACATGGAAAAATTGAGAAATTTGACCTTTGCTCAAGAGTTCAGAGGATGATATTGATAAGACATTTTATAGACCTGTGTTTCACTGGCGCTTAATTACTTTTTTTTGAGAGAAATCTTCCGTCGTAATTGGTTTCCCACTTTCAGAATCTTTCTTTTTCCGACTTTCCATCTTTGTATCGGCAGCACTACAGCTACACCACCTCCCTGTTACGGTACGTGGAGGACTTCTTGCAATGTGTGGACCGCAACGACCTTGTCGCTGTGGCGCCATTTACTTATCCAAGGCTTTTGATAGCCTTCGGCACTCACTACTGATCGCTAAGCTATAAGTGTAAGGTTTAAATACCAGACCAGTTCACTGTTTAAAGATTATTTGCAGGACGGATTACAGCGAGTGAAGGTTGGTGATGATACATCATCATAAAAACCGTAATGGTAGAAGAATACCAATAGGAAGTGCCCTTTTTTGTAAATCATAACACACTTAGTACTCAGTCTTACAATGAATATCATTGCCCAGCATAGGATACGTACTAAAGCCATAGTGGAAAACAAGTTAAAATATAAAAGTTTAATGTGATGTATGGAAATCGTTTGGTTTATTATTACCACATTGTGAATTGATCTCTGAAGATGTTGCGCGTTAAGCAACGAAACGTTAGATTACATTAAACTTCTATATTTTGACTTGTTTTGTGCTATGGCTTTAGTACGTATCCTATGCTAGGCATTGATATTCATTGTAAGACTAAGGTTTCCGCCTGCTGAATCTATTGCTGCCACACTCGATACTCGATTTGATTCTAAACAATTAAAATGCAATCAGAGAGTACCGTTAGTATTAGGATTGGTAAGATGCTCTGACCATTGGACGACAGAGCCCCAGGCGCGGATGAAACCTGCATCCTTCTGATGACCGATGAGCCGCTATGATTATTGAGCTAGCGAAACTCAGTCTACAGAGCTAACTCATCGGTCTTACCAGTCATGAGAATGTTGCGGGTCGATTCCCGTGATAACACCAAGCTCTCGTATGCACGTTCCGTGTAATATTCATGTAATAGATATTGGTTAATCCTCAATGGTTTATAATTTTTTCAATTTATGATTATTATTTCTATAACTTAGTTCATGTTCTTCAGAGAAATTAGCTAACAATTGTCATTGAGCTATTCTAAAAATTCGCAGTGAAATAAAGTTTGTGTATGTATATACGTATGTATGTATGTACGTATGTATGTTCACAATTATTGCAGACAGGAAAGTATAAAATTCAAATTCTATTGGAATGTCAATCTAAGTAAAACTGAATTGAAGATGGTACTGAAATCCATTCCTACTTTGCTTTCAGGTTGTATTTATCCCAGTTTGGATTTTGATGACATTATTAAGTTTACTGGTTGTCTACTACGTCATCTGGTCCCTTCTATTCTTACGATCTGATGTGGTTTCATCAGCTCAAAAGAAAAGTCACTTTACCGTAGTGATTGTCTCTATCACTTTAGTTGTTCCTCTTTTGGTATTTGAGGTGAGTGCTTGCTGGAAGACAAGGCAAACTACAGGCTGTCCTCCCCGAAAGTGACATAGTAAATAAATGAACTTTTAAAGAGAGGTAGTGATTGATGCACCGACATTATTATTTACTTGTTCTAGTCTGTCAGTCCAGTATTATTTCCCACCACATGCTTCTAACCATCTTAAAATATATTAATGGTTCTCATGTTTTGTTTCTAAGGGCGGATCAACCAGGTCAGCTCGAGAAATGGCGGTGTGAACTTGAGCTCGAATAGCGAGTGTTAGCCCGCATTTAGAGTTATCACAACTTTGACGAGTGTTTCTATAACTTGATGAGAACACGTGGGAAATGTTTTCTATTTCTTTCATAAAATGAGTTGTAAAAATAATGGAAGAAACACTTTCATTGAACATATACATTTAAGGGGGTCCAATACGAAAAAGAATTTCTTCCTACACTTTCATTGTATGAAACTCATCTTCTGGTATGTTGTTAGGCTCGTGTCCCTGACAAAAAAATATGTTGGTGCAAAGTATTGCTGCCATGTTTACCAGAGTAAAGCACCTTATACGATGGAATTCATGCGATTTTGTAAACATGATTATTGCGTAAGCATTAGTGATAAAATCATCGAACAGCTTTCATTTACTAACAAACAACAATGTCTAGGGTTTGAACTAAAACTATCTGCATTGAACCTTTTTCAAAATTTTAAATATTAACTATTAAATATTAAATATTAAATATTAAATATTGATGGTACGCACGAAAACTGTCGCTGCTTCAAAACTATTCAATAAAATTTAATTCTTTTAGTTCAACCCCTAGAGTTAAATATGCTGAATCTGTCCTGAAAATTTCATCGCGATAGCTTTGATACTTCATTATTTATCTTGCATGCAATATACCGAAATGGAATTTTTGATACGCTTAGAAAAACAACTTTAAAGTTTTTGCATATATTAATAACTTATACCGAACAATTTAATGGAACAGTGAAATAATGGAGTAAACCAATCAAACATTGTTATGCGCTCAGGGTAAAACCATAATGAATATAAGTATTTCCTAAATTCTCGCGTTATCGATGCATTTTTCAGTGAATAACTACTGAAGTTCAGAAAAGGAGACGTCGTAGATTGTTTTCCTTTAATTCTGGAAAATGGAAAAATCTTAGATTTTTGGTATAGGACCCCCTTAAGGACGAAATTATTAGCCCCCCTATGAAAGTTCAAATCTACTGTGACCAAACTACTGTGAGATAAAGCGGTCAATTTTTAACACAGCATTTGCAAGCATGTTAGCTGTGCTAAGAATGAATATATTACATTTGTCTATAAACAATAACACAATTGTTTCACACAAACCCAAAACTACAAAGGTCAAAATTAATAGCCCCCCTAATGTCAATAGTCGATTGTGTATCCTTTTTACCCATAACAGCCTGCAGTCGTTTGGAATAGTTATTTACAAGTTTCAGACACGTCTCCTGTGGAGTTTTAGCCCATTCTTCTGTGGCAAATTTCTCAAGCTCCTCCTCCAGATTCGATGGTTGTCTGACATGTACCCAGGTCTTCAGTTCACCCCACAGATTTTCTATGGGATTTAAGTCGGGGCTTTGATCAGGCAAGTCTATTACGTGAACTTTGGCCTTTTGGAGGTAATTTTTTACTAAAAGTGACGTATGCTTTTGATCGTTGTTATGTTGAAATACAAAGCGACGACCCAGACCAAGTTTTGCTGCTGACTGCTTTAGGTGTTCTTTTAAAATCTTCTCATATTGTTCTTTTTTCATGATTCCTTCTACCCTTACTAGATTGCCAGTTCCGGATGCACTGAAACACCTCCAAAGCATTATACTGCCGCCACCATGTTTCACTGTAGTGTTCTTTGGATGATACACCTCTCCCTTCTTTCTCCAAACATAGACAACATCCCTACGACCAAAGAGCTCTAGTTTCGTCTCATCTGACCAAATAACACGCTTCCAGTATGCCTCGGGTTTCTCTAGGTTGTCCTTAGCAAATGTAAATCTGGCTTTCAGGTGTGTCTTTTTCAGAAGTGGCGTTCGTCTTGGTCTGTAACCTCGTAGTCCATTCCTGTGCAGAGTTCGAGTGACTGTTTTCTCTGAGACCTCAATTCCAGATTAAGCAAGGTCATTAACTGACGCCTTGGCAGTTGTTCTGCGGTTTTTAGACACATCTCGCACTAATTTTCGTCCAAGAGCTTTGGAGATCTTTGGCTTCCTGCTTCTTCCAGACAGGTTTTGTATGCTATGGATCTCTTTGAATTTCTTAATAATACCTCTTAAGGCCGTTCTTGACACTTGAAAGCGCTTTAATAACTTTGTATATCCTTCTCCTTTACTGTAAGCATTAACAATTCTTTTTCTGAGGTCCAAACTAATCTTTTTTGGCGTTGCCATGGCGTTTCCCCTATCAAAATCTCTAATTCTTACTTCTGTTGGTGTACTGCACATGTATTTTGGAAGAGAAATCTTATTTTAATTTCCAATTCACAATCAAAGAGCTTTAGAAAATTAAACTACATCGTTGCACAATAGTTGTTTGTGCTATGGCTCAACAGAAAGGTAATTTTTCCAAGGGGCTATTAATTTTGACCTTTGTAGTTTTGGTTTGTGTGAAACAATTGTGTTATTGTTTGTAAACAAATGTAATATACTCATTCTTAGGACAGCTAACATGCTTGCAAATCCTGTGTTAAAAATTGACCGCTTTATCTCACAGTAGTTTGGAAATATTTAAAGCAGATTTGAATTTTCATAGGGGGGCTAATAATTTTGTCCGTAAGTGTATCTATATCTGTATCTAAATAAATATCTATAAATTTAAATCTTATCCGTGTAACCATATGAGGGACTTTTGCTCTAAATTACATTCTTTCCTTTATTTCAGCAGTTATCATTTCACATGGAACTTTTTTATCATTTCCTGAGATACAGGAAATATGTTATTCATGACTTTATCTTCCTATTGACAAACAATTGTGTAACGATATTAAAGGAAAAGATGTACTTTGTTGATAGGTTCTCTTGGTTAATCGGCTTCAAGGAGAAAGTAAAGAAATGTTCATTAAGATCATGGTACCTTTACAGATATCACTGATCAGTTTGTTAACAACGTCATTCTGTCAAAAGGGTGGAAATCATTGTAAGTTAGCCAACTAGTTATAACTCGTGTGGTGGTAGTGTGTTCATTGGCTAATAACAACAAAAGCCTCTCTGTCAGAACGAACCGTTATCTGTTCCAAACATTTAACTTGCGGACCTTGCTGCGTGAATGGGACTTTGAAAATCTTGTTAGTTTTAGCTTGCTTCATATCAGAGATTTTCAGCAACGAATGACCTCAATGTCACGAAGTCTTCACTACCTGACTTAAACTGTTGGTTTATAGTTTTTGCCAGTCAACTATTGTAGTGAAAAAAGCCGCTGGTGAACATGCAATCTCGTCCACAGAGCCTTCGCCACGCTCGGAAACGAAGTCTCTGGGATCATCAATCAACGAAAGTATTTTGATTGGTTGGCTATAACTGAAGCAGTTCCATATTTTTTCGCCGAATGTCGGTCTTCACATTAACCGAGTAGAATACCTTTCGTTATCATTGCGAAGTATACCACAAAAAATATATCGTCAGACAAACTTCTGTTTTCGTGACGTTCTTGCAACGGTAAACGCGTTCATTTCAACCTCAACCAGGTTTTCCTGTTTCCAGTGATGGATTATCCCAGAGCCTTTGTTAGCGAGGTGTGGTGAACGCTGTGGAAACGAGATTGGAGAAGCTGGCGAAGACCGCGAATTTTCGGTACTTTCAGCTGCGAGTTTTCAGGCTCTTCCCACAATTCCATCAAACATCCGACACGAACTGGATGAATAGGTTTCGGAGTCTGGAGCTTACAGGAGGGAGGCTGTGCCTTTGATTAATGATATTTCACCGAATCCCAACCAGATAACATATAACATGTGGACGAAGGACTTTCGCTCAATTTTCCACACTCGTCAGTGCACAATTACAATATTATCTAATATTACTGCGCAATAATTTTTTTTTTTAAATATTTTATAAATAATTTTTTAAATAATTTTTTTGAAATATTTTTTATACTTAAACTATCTCTAGTTTGTGGTACACCACGTATTATTTTTTATTTTATCAATTATCACCATGCAAAACTTCAAAGGATTGATTTTTTATACTTTTTATATTTTTTGTTGCACAACATGTGGTAAAACCGCATAAACTTGGAGACTGGTAAGCTTTAGCTCTCTAATAAAATCTCTGTGTCAACGAAATGAAAAACTTAGCTGTCTCTAAATTTAACTTGTGTTTTTTTAACACAAATTATGTTACAGTATTTTTCATGACCAGGCAAATTTTTCAAGTGTTAATATTTATATCAATTTTAGTCATTTGTGTGCTAACAGTGCTTTGATTAATATCCGGCTCCAGGCTGAGCTCCGGTATTCTACTACGACTCGGTAATCGCCAGGTATAGTTTAGCCTTGGCCATTTCTTAAAGTGGTTCTCCGGTGAAAATTCCGGCCGTCATTTTTTTAATAACCTTAAAGATATCACGGTAATAAGTAGGCATGAGACGTCCATCAACATCGTGTGAACGTGTTGTGCATCAAGCTGGCATCCCTTCACTACAGTGGCCCACGAGGGGCATTGCTTGTTCCGTAGAACATGAATGTCATTCCGTAGCAATAAAGAGGGGCTCCATAAAAATCAAACTCGTCCGTAGAAACCATGAGCTTCTTTGTAGCAGTAGATATAGCTTCCGTAGAAGTAAAGAAGTGTTCCGTACAAATTAACGTTTCTTCCGTAGAATCAGACGTGTGTTCCGTAGAAAGATCAAACTGCTGCGCGCGCATATAGCCGAGAAAGCACTGGGTGCCACGCTATCATCACAGAGATCATAAATAAGACTAGAGGACTCTAGACGAGGCATTTGCCCCAAAATTTAACCGCCACTTGAGCGCTGCCATGTTTGGCCATATTTGGTAAATAGGGGCCAAACTTTTATGTCCCAGATCCTTTCTTGCTATTCAAGGTCCTCGGTTTGAGGAATCAAGAATTTATTAAATGTTGATTATCCTAGATTATAAACATAAAAATTTCCACAGCAAGCCGTTGAAAAATTGACGTAAAAATATGAGGAAGAAGACTATGAAAACTTGCCCTTTGTAAGGTTAGAATAGGCAGACTGTAATATTGAGAATTAAAAGGCTTATGCTAGAGAATGAGATCGATTAGTCGAAAATAGAAAACAAGAATAGACTTTTCGTCTTGACTTGCCAACCTGAGTCAAAACTGAGTGTAATTACTGTACAAAAGAAAGCTGTACAAAAAGAAAGTGCCCCATGAATTTAATACCGTTACTTGACGTAAAACGAAGTGCAAATATAAATTTTCGGCGGAAAATATAGTAAAAAACAGAAATCGACCATAAATTTTCATCCGGCTTCAAATTTACCTCCCAATAAAAGCAATATCGCGGCGACCAATAGGCGAATATCTTTTGTCTGAAATTTGGGGCAAACGCCCCCTCTAGTCTTATTTATGATCTCTACGATGACAGCGTAGTACCCAGTGCTTCTCGACAACATGACCGCGCAGCAGTTTGAACTTTCTACAGAACGCGCAAATATTTCTGGAGCAAACGCCTGATTCTAGGGAAGAAACGTTAATTTGCACGGAGTACTTCTCTACTTCTACGGGCATATCCACTTCTACAAAGAAACCCATAGTTTCTACAGAAGAGTTTGATATTTATAGAGCTCTTCTTTATTTGTATGGAATGGTACTCATGTTCTACGAAACGAGCAATGTCCTACCCATACCACAAAGAGCTTTCAGAGAGCAGAGCAGAGGACGTTTGGTCAGGTCTCATTATGTTAATTTTATTTGTATTTCAGGGTGGTTTGGTATCAGAAAGGATTTCTGTGATTACATTCTTGGAATGATTCCTTGTTTACAAGAATATGGGAACACATCCTATAAGTTTCCCGAAAGTTTTATTACGGAAGTAATAACCGATGATTCTATCAATGCAAAAAGAACTCTTTTCAACAATGAACCGCCCAAGCAAAGCGCTCCGATGTTGCGCATTGATGTGCCTGATTAGAAATTCCACACTGACTTACCAATACTGCGAAGTGGTAAGGGCTAGAGTTCAACAACATTCCGGCAACAGTTCCAGTTGCTGGGCGAGGAACTTGCAAAACGTTAAACAAAGCGCTAAACAACAATTTCCTAACCTACTTGGCTGTTCAATAATTGTTAATATGTGACTTAATCACACAAAACAATTTCAAAGAGACAGCTAAGCATAGTATTGGAATTACATTGTTGGCTAAAGTAGCGCGAATTGTTACGTTTGCACAGGTGACCAGATGGCTGCAGAACTGGAATATCTGAGAGCTGCAACCAGATTGCAATAATTGATACAACTGAAATTTACACCAAACAAGTATAACTCCTCTCATGCGGACTCATCCGGCCCGATGTTGACATAGAGACAGTTTTTCGCTTTATTAGCTAATAAGAGTGGCCGAGTTGAGTGAAACTGTGAGATAATTGTAAAAGAAAGGAACGCTATGCGCCCAGAAGCTAAAGTAAAGAGGTCTCCATCTCCTCGCTATATTTGTGTACTAAGGGCAAGGCATGCTGAGTATAGATATTTGAGGCGCGTGTATCTATTGGTGGGCCACATCCAGCTCGCGAGGCCTTGGTATGTGGCCTGCGGGAGGGCCAAGCTGTAAGGGAATCGAGAGGTCGGGTATCGAGGCTCGCTTCCAGTCATTGTCATGGTAAAAATAAGCCAGCCAGTGACTGAGCGACACAGCTCGCCCGATGTGAGTGTTGTTCCAAATTTATGTAGCTGTGAGAAATATTCAGTATATAATGTAAATAGAATAATAAAGGGTAAAACTACATAGAAGGAGCTGGTTAACTTTTCCTAACGAAATCGTAGCAGTTACAACTATTGATATTTTTTGTTATGTATTTGCCATTGCTTTTCGTACTACCAGTGTACATATAAGTTCCACCTTGGTACGTTCATGTTGCCTTGTCAGTCAAACAAGTGGCCCGTGACTTCTTATTACTATCCAAACTGGCTCTCTTGCATACTAATCTAATTAAGATCCCTGATTTGACGTCTGAAGACTTATTGTCCTCGAAAATTTAAGTATTAAAAACGCTCAATTTACACAATTGTAGCACTTCAATTTTGCACATTAGTTCTTTTCAGTGTTTTAAGCAACGTTTCTTCACTCACTCGAAAATAAGTTTTGGATTAGTAGAGGATTGTAAAGTGCATTCCAGCGACTTTGCAAGATAGTTTCCGAGGCTTAGTCTTCAGGTCAATGGTGATATCCAGTTGAACTGGATAAGGGAAATAGAAAAGCTATTGAAAAAAAATTTGATAAGTAGATATCTGTCAAGTTCGTTTTACCCGGAAGAATGATTTCTTAGCCCTAGACGGGGATCGAACTCGCAAGCTTGATCGGTGAGACGCTCTAACCATCGAGATGGTGGGGTAAGGAGTTGGTTCAACTTACTAGCTCCATATGCGATAGCCTAGTAGGTATACAATATTGTTTTTCACAGTAAGAGCAAACAAAGGTAATTCTAGTAATAAAACACTTTCGAGGTTCCAAGTGCTTAGAAAGGCTTGAATAGACCTGAGAAGCTACTGACATCGGCCTCAGGGGCACATCGCTGGCTGATGAAACCGACTTTAACTATTTAACGCTCAGTGTCGGATAGATCGGACATCTAGAACCAAAGACTAACTGAGTGAAGAAAGCAAAAACAGTGAGGGAACCGAGGGATCAAAGCACGTTACCGGAGGTAACGGATGGGGCAAATATACCGAGTTACATCAACAGAGGGGTGCATATCGTGATATAAATATATTAATATTTAAAAACTATCGTGGAACAAATTTTCGAAATTCAAGAAAAAAAGGATTACTACAGATCTCAATTAAACTTTTGTAAGTTGCAGGTTCTCCTATTAAATTGACATGAAAAAAAAAGTGGGTCACCGTCTTTAATCACAGGGGCTTTTATGAATATTTGTAAGCATATTTGAAGCTGTCGTCACGTTGCCATGGTAGTACAAAGTAGACTTAATATCAAACGATATTTGAACAGGAATGAAAAACATTCAGTTTTTACATTGATACTCCTAAATGCAGCGTCTGTTTCAATAACATTACCGAAACTGTAGGAAGCAATATTTTACTGAGATTTTGATCTAATGAAAATGTAAATATATAAAATGTTTGTGCCATAGGATTCTCCGTTTTTCAAACATTTTTCTCGGTCTTTGATCTCAGATCCAATCATTCTCTCCTGTGTTTGATATGTCATTACTTGACAATCCTTGAAGTGTGTTAAAAAAGAAGTTGCGTTCACCTTATTCATTCAGAATGTCTTCAACAGTTTTGACGTGTTTTTACACGTCACACGACCTCCCTCATGTTTGAATATGTTATGAAAACACGTCTCGATACCATCTGCAACTATTGAATATTTCATAAGTAAATTAGCTAATCACAATAGTGTATTTGATCACGTGGTTGTGGTTGGATACTCTGGTGAAACACCCCAAACTCACAAAGTGTCTTCAGTCAGATCAAAATCGCTTTTCATCGAATATCCAAATGAACGATGCAGTTATATCTCACAAGGCCGTAGTTTTGACTTTCATTTTGATGTTGCAGTTGTGTAACAGCACAAAATGACACGTTGGCGCCTGGGGATCAACATTTAGTTGCTTCGCTTTCTAAGTCCTTCCGGGAAGTGTTGACCAAAAAAAACTGATCGGAACTTTCAAATTCTTCAGTCTCGAACCGGCCTATTACCAATAAGAAATTTCAATTCACAATCATTTAAAATAAGACAAGTCTTTATGGATAAATTTTGAACAAAAAAATATCCTCACGGACAAACACAGTCCTTATGTATAAATTTTGAACACCTCAACAATTATTGTCCTATGACAGTTTAGGTTTCTAGAGAATCTTTCAAACATCCAATTAAAATCGTGTTCAATTGAGATTTATCACGTTTTCTCGAATTTTGAATGTCCTGATGAAACACGAAAAACAAGTTGTCGATATATTACATCAAAGCACGCTCCTGTTTGACACGTGTAACAGTACACAACTGTTGGCTACCGCCACGGGGCGCAAGGTGTACTTAACTTTGGTGTTATTTTTCAAAACGCGAATACTGATGGCCGCATCATTGTCTGCTAAAATCTCATGGGATTGGTTGCAAACCAATTGATTAAATACAGTGATATAGACCTCTTTCATAATGGCCACCATTTTAAATATTCCTTTATATGCATCTAAATAAACCTTTCCAGCCTCGTTAGGAAGCGAAGACTCGTTTAAATTGCCGACACACAAAGTGAACGAGGTGAGAAAGGTTTATCAAGACGCACATAAAAGAATATTCAATTTGGTATCCACTATGAAAGAGGTCTATTAAATAACACTAAAAAAATCTTTTCATACAACTTTTTTGTCATACAGAAATCAATGAAACTTTTTGGAATACTTTGTTGAACAATTGTATGTTTATTTAAGTAACATTTTCTGACAATCATTATGTGCGAATATTAAAGAACCTGAAGGTGTAATTAGGTCTTTATTCGTTTTAAGATTTCAAAATTTATTTTAAATTAGTGCACTCCTATTTTCCAGCTAGCGAAAGATAGGTATTAATAAATACAAATTTCAATATTATCACCTCTCTAATTCCTAGCCGACCAATCTAAAATTCTCCCGGGCCACCTCGAAGAATGATTGTGTTAACGATAGCTTGGGTCAAGGAACAGCCAAATAGCCTTTTTGTTAGGGAGAAATTACCACATCAAAAAAGTTTTGTAGAAATGTGCCGAATAATAAAGAACTTAGGGAAGAGAGCAAAACGTCTGCCCCTCCAAATTCCTGAAGAAGCCCGATAGCCGCCATAAAGATGCGTCAAAACACTTGATTTATACTTTTTTCGTCCTTGTTTTGAAATTTCAGATTAGAATTTTAGAATGAGCTGTTGGCTTTGTTTCTCTACAGATATTATTTTTACATTATCAAAGTAAAGAACATATCAATAAATTAAAATTAAGAATAAATAGTTTTATTAAGATTTCGTATTAAACCTGTCAGAGTGAGTAATAATACAATCAAGTTAAATCACATAATCTAAATTTTAATAAATTTATTTGCATAATAATATTCGGAAAAACGTCATTTATTACGTAAATATTAGAATAAACAACTGAAAAAAACATTACGAGGATTTTGATCAGTGGATATTTGAAATATACCGTAAAGTCCCTCGTTTAAGCCTTGACAAATTGGTACTTCATTTGGAGAGGAGTTGGTTGGTGGGCTTGCATACAATGGGATTATAACGGGATCTAAAAGCAAGGTGAAATGCGTCTGAACCATTCAGTTCGGTCGCGAATATTGTACGTCTTACTTGACTCATAATCAAAAATTTCAAGCTGGCTGTTATTTGCGACTTATTTGCGTATTCGTTATTGCTTTCGCCAAAACAAAGCGTTCGAAAACTGAGTTAACCCTTCAGATTTAATATAGGTAAATTCGCTGCAGAAACAAATTTCACTAGATTTTGAAATGAATCTTAAATAAGTTGAGTATGAAGATTTCTATTGAAGAATCTGGAAACCAAAGGTGAATAGAGTAACCTCAAATAAGAAATGTTAATGCTATTTTAACTTAGTCCTGTGCTTTTTTATAACAGATCTAAATGTAATACAAGAGATGTTGTTCGTATTTTCCACAACCACACTGAAAGGTCTCGCTAGTAGCTGCGAGGCTTTTAAATGGAAGGGTTTATAAGGGAGATTTTACAGTATGTCACTGCACTTTTCCAGATCTGCTTTCTACAAATAACTGTCAGTTAAAGATTTGAAATTTTTCCTGAGAACATATTTTTCCCCTTCAGTTTGTACTCTTTACATGGACATGGAAGGTAAGACTTGTACTCCAGGTTTGTAGTTCAATCTCAGCCATCAGACCTTCTCCAGTACGCTTACACTAGCTTTGACTTGTTCCGTTATCATAAAATCTTCCTGAAAGTCAAAACATGTGAAATTCGCTGTTATCAATGTAATTCTACGAGTATGGGTTTACTAGTAATTGGCGTTGATACCAAAAGTGAAGTAAAGGTACTGTACAGTACATTCTTCCAAGCTAATGTTGAGCCTGCTATCACTGAATCACTTCAGGATTTCTTAGATTTGATAACTCGATATTAGGCTTCATAAAAAAAATTTATCTTCCCCACCCACTTTTCATTTTTGGGGCTACTTCAAGACTTTTTAATTATTTAGAATTCCAGAAGCTGCATGTTTTCACCTGACGATAACAAAATAGTGCTCAGTTTTATCAAGTAGTATGAAACGATAAATTCACGTTTAACTTACACTGCTGAAGTCAACTGAAAAAGTTGACTCGAGCGGGATTTAAACTCGCACCTTCGGGAATCCGGTCCGCCGCTCTACCTGTTGAGCTATCGAGTGTACAGGGATTACAATCTTTTATACACTACTTTATCAAGTAGTGTACAAAAGATTGCTGCATGTATAACTTCTTGCAGAGATCGCCAGTGCGCTAGTTTGTTTCAAAATTGTTTTTTTAAAAAAATCCTTTAGTTATAAAAGTGCTAGAATCTTGAATAATAATTCTAAAACCAGTAAATTAGAATTATTTAGATAATTCTCTTACTATTTACGTGTTACTATTTTTTGTAAAAAATTTTAATGCAATTAGATAGTTATTACATTTTAACATTTTTAATATTTTAGCAATTTATTATGTAATTTAGTTTTAATCTTTCACTTAATATGTGAGATACATGGCCCTCTGAAAAGCAACTTTTTATGTATTTTTAACTTCTTATTCATACTTAGATACATTTATAACTACAGTTGAGAGGTTATCGTGTTTAAATAATTGTAAACAAATAAATAAATAAATAAATAAATAAATAAATAAATAAATAAATAAATAAATAAATAAATAAGTAATTAAGTAAATAAATAATTGATATTTTAAAGCGAAATAAACTCCGGCATAGGCGTTTGACAAAAATCGCCGCATATTTGTCCGCACACCAGCTTATCTAATGCAGATAAAGAAATAGAGAAAGATTTCTTTGCCGCGTGAAACGTTTCCACCAGAGACATATTTGCATTTTTTTTTGCTATCTATCAAACAATAAAATTGATGATAAACACACTAAAGTGTTAGTTCATTAGAATTTGCAGTTTTCTGAACCTCAATTATCTTTTTAAAATGTAATTTAGCCAAGTCTGAAGAGATGACAAAGCAAAAATGGCGTTGCAAAATCAGCTCTAGGAAACTGAAACGTGCCAATTATTACAAAATTTTCCTACCTTTCCATACCCACTGTAACCTTTGGCATCACGTGCATTTATAAATTATACAGCGAGGTTTGACAGCTACTCAGAAATAGCTTCCTTCTACTCATAATTTTCTGGGGAATCCTGACCAAATTTACATTGCTAGAAAGTGGTTCCATCAGTCATATAGATTTAATGATCATTAGAGTTCAACTTAAAAGCTATTTCTACCTAATTTATACAGTTTCTGCAGCTGTTCTCACATCTGCGCATTTTTAGATAAGTTTAACAAGATATATGCATTTACACGGAGTACTTGACGAAAGAATTAACTTTGTACCCAAACCGTTTTTGTTTTTTTCCAAATTTATCCATGTTTCAGCATTTATCCACATCTTTCTGGCATATTTTACAAATTTTGCAGTCCCATAGATTTTTTCAACATACCGGAGATCACATTGTTTAGCTTTCCTAAAATAAGGTTTTTGCTTCCTCACGTTTGTTACTATTTAAACTTGCTGAGGTTAAAGCCTTGTTTTTATTTGTCGCATTTCATCGGTGATCATCGGCGATGGCCCCCAACAATTGCAAATAAGCGGCAAAATAATATTGAAAATGGGCGCTGCTGTTAACCATAGGTTGCTTCTCCAAATTGAACTTCTTTTAGTCATAGCTCTTTTGTTAAAGAAGTAAAGGCCCTTACAATGCAAGACTTACACTGAGAAGAAGTTCTGGGTGCGTATTATATTCAAGGCAACAAGAGAAGTAGTTGGAAGATCTGTTGTATATTGTTGGAAATTCCCTGAGGATTTCCGTTGAAACGTCATCTTCTTTTTCTTTCTCATCGAAACTCACCTGACTAGAAGCTTGTAAATGTGGCTTCATTTTCAAAATCTTGGTCGCGGGAGACCGGGCTCTAATTTATCATATTTCGACGAACTTCGGTTTTCATTTGTTTTGGTTGTTTTAATTTATCGGCCATCATCGGGAACTTTTTTCATTCTTGCGATGACCGCCGATAGTCGGCGATCGTCGCAGATTGCTGGTTTTCATTTGTGTTAAATCGTCACAAACTGTCCTAAGTCATCGTAAAGTTGTATCGCCGATGAAATGCAACAAATGAAAACCAGGCTAAATGCTTGAAAGATTGCCTAGATTACAGATAGAAAAGAACTGCTTGAGAAGACATATACAATCACAAAAACTGGGGAAAAAAACTTATTGCAGGGTTCTAATAAAGTATTTTGAATTGGCTTGACAATTTCTATCCAAATTTTTGGGCACAACGCGAGGAGGCTGCATTCCTGACAGATTGTGTTAGTTAAATTTCGATTGTTTTGTCACAATATTGTCAGTTGAAAATATTAAATGCTGAATATTAGTCTGGTTCATGTGGGAGCTTGGCAGGTATTAGACAACCAACGAACGTTCGTCAAATTCGTTTCCTCAGAAAAACGATTTCTGTTCCCTAGACGGGAATCGAACCCGCAACCTTCTGATGACCAGTGAGACGCTCTGACCATTGAGCTACCAAGACTCAGATGGTGAGCTAAGGTGCAGATTCCTTATATGTACTGCCCAAGTGGAATTATTATATCTGAAAACCATTGCAGACACCAGGAAAAAGTGGTTGCGTTAGAAATATGTAAACTTAGTCCATGCTGCTCCACTATAACCTCTGTTAAAGACATATCACTTTGTATTAAAAGTGCGCATATCCTTAGGTTTATAAACTCAGAAACATATTTGGAGCCCCTGATGGGAATTGAACCTGCAACCTTCTGATCGCGATATAGCTGATCTAACCATGTATAGTATCACTTTATGCAACTATATTTACTGTATTAGGTCTATCTTACCATGTCATATATTACTTTGATAATTAAAGAACAGCTGGGACAAACAGCAACATCCTCGCCATTCTCAAGTTGTTCCTAGATTTGTAAGGAGAATAATTCTGTATTAACGAAGTGGACTACAGACCTGCCAACTCTCACGGTTTGGCCGCGAGACTCCTGGTATTAGGAAGGTTCCCCCGCTCACCCTAGTATGATTGCCACTTCTCACCATAAACTAATCATTTCAACCAGTTCTTAAAAGTGCTAACATAGATAATCTGAAAAATTCTGATAAAATGTAGAATGAACAAAAACATCAGTCTGTTAGTCTTGTTAGAGTGATTACTAACAAGGGGAAATTTTGTTTTAGACCAATCAACGCGTTTGTTTACTTATTCACGATGGGCCAATTAGATCACTCTAAGTTGCGGTTGCTTGATTGACAGAAATTCCTAAAAATTATCAGCAAAGCTATTGTCCGATATAAAACCTTTCCTGCACGGAGATTTTTCATTTTTAAGTCAGAAACCGATGTATTCGGGTTAAATGCACTTTTTCCTTTAAATTCCTCGGAGGGATAAGCGATTCATATCTTAATACTAAAGCAAATCGGTGTTCGAACAAAGGCTTACGCAAGGCCCTTTAGAAAGTCTACAGACTCCTGTCCCTCGGCGGCGGGCAATTTAATCGCTAATTTCCCTCAAGCCATGTTATTACTTATAATTACATGCTGTTTAATTCCCTCCCCCAAAACACCCTAGAATGGCTACGGTTATAGCACTGTACGATGCTAGAATGGTATAGTCTTCTATGTAATTCGCAGCGCAGCCAGGTGAATAATCAGGTTTTATGCTACTCTGGCTTAAAAAAATTTTGAACGTAGCTTACAAAACTACCGTTCATGACCCAACGTTTTGACACTCCTGTCTAGTGTCTTCATCAGGGATGACTGATCTGAAAATGAGATCCCTATTTATTTATATCCTTCTTATTATCCGATCCGACTGGTAAAATTCAAAGAAGTTAAACAAAATGTTATTTGATTTGAAAAAAGCTGATGCTCTGTATATACTATTCAGTAGTGACGGATTTTCTCCAAGATTTTGCGGCTTGCCAAAAATTCATAAAGCGGGAATTCCTTTGAGACCTATTGTCTCATTCATTAATTCCCCAGCTTATGGTATATCTAGTTCTTTGGCTCAGATCTTGTCACCAATCGTTGGGAAATCGGAATACACTGTGACAAACTCTTTCCAGTTTGCCGATTTTATTAAGAATGTTGCGCTCAATGCCGAAGAATACCTGTTGATCTTGCCATCTATGTCGCCGAAAAGGGACTAAGACAGGAAGTTAATTTACATGAAAGAACGCCTTTAACTGTGGAGGATTTGATTGAACTCCTGACTTTTTCACTTAACACAACTAGTTTTGTTTATGACGTCACCTGTTACCAACAGGTTTTTGGTACAGCCATGGGATTTCCCTTATCGGCTGTCATTGCCAATCTGGTAATCGAAGACATCGAACAAGGAGCACTGGCAATCACACCAGTGAAGCCTTTGTTCTGGAAACGATATGTTGACAATGTCATATCTGCGATATCTCGAAACAAAGTGGAAAGTCTTTTGCACCATCTAAATTCCATCGAACCGTCGATTCAATTCACGGTGGAACGCGAAACAAAGAACTGCCTGCCGTTCTTAGATTGTGTTGTCAAAGAACAGACCACGGAAGTTGGAAACTGGAGTGTACTGAAAACCAAATCATACGGATAAGTATCTCCACTTTGACTCTCAACATCCTACATGCCATAAGAAGTCCGTCTCGAGATATTTGTTTTGGAGAGCTGAAGGTATACCAACTACTTTCGATGCTAAGGAAAGTGAACAAAAACATGTATTCGATGTTTTGAAGGCTAACAGCTATCCTGATGATTTCTTTAAAAACTGCTTAAAACTAGTTAGACCATCATGCACAGACATTGAGAATGAAAATTCGATGATTGGTTTTGCGATTGCTCCCTATATTCAAGGAATTAAGGAACCAATTAAAAGAATCGTAGGCAGTTTCAACGTAAATGTTGCCCAAAAGCCGTTCTTGACGTTAGGACATATATTTGCAAAACCTAAAGATCGTGTTGCGAAGGATCAGAGAAAAGACGTGATTTATTCCATTCCGTGTAATGACTGTGATCAGGAGCACATTGGCCAGACTAAATGTCACTTTAGAACGCGCTTAAAAGAGCGCCAAAAGGCAGCTTTATTTTCAACAAAACAAAACAAAATTCTGCTTTGTCGTAGCACGTATGTCTAACTAACCACACGATTGCGTGGGAAAATTCCAAAATTATTACCACCAATCCACGTTACCATCGAAGACGTTGTCTCACGCCCCCGCTCCACTGAATCGCGATGACAGTGGTTTATTACCGAATGCTAATTTGCATCTCATTAATAGACAACGTCATCAATGGTTCTCTAAGGATATAAATAGGGACCTCGTGTTCAGATTGTTGAGTACTTTTAATAGACATGTTGTTGTTAAACGTCAACTTGTGACGAGTAAGTTGACGTGTGTTTTAGTCGTAAGCTAACGGACAGTTTTTGGAGTTAGTTGTTAAACTGAGACCTTGGAGCCTAAGCATTGTTACAAACATTCTTTATTTAATTGCTGTTTTCACTCCAATAAATCCATTCATTACAAGATCAATCATCCCTGATGGAGAGACTAGACAGGAGTTTGGAAACGTTGGGTCATGAACGGTAGTTTTGTAAGCTATGTTCAAAACTTTTTAAGCCAGAGCAGCGTAAAACCATGTCTAATATAGTCTTCATTAACAACTTACCGCTGCCAAGATTTGCTTGGTTAGTAAATGGTTTCTACCTGATCCTAAGAAAAATTAATTGAAATGTTGAAATCATATTTAGCCTTAATTGTAAATTATTTACCTACGTTTCTAGAGTAAGTGGTCTTTCAACTGATGTGAATCCAAGTGGCAGTATTCTATTTGTCACTTCGGTTTCTCAGAAAAGATTAGGAAGTTTCCACCTTGTCACGCTCTTGTTCTGCCTGGGGACTTTGGGTAACATCATGTGCATTCCAGGATCATAGTGAACGGCTTCAAATTTCTGGGTTAAGATTTCAACTGGTCAATTCTTTTTCTACTGAAATTAAACTTTTTAGGTGGTACAAACATCGACTTGAACGAATACATCTCATGATTACAGGCATCAATCTCCTTTGCCTTCAAACTTATCTGCTCCGCTGTGTCAGTCTCACTGGTTCTTCCACGCAATACAGAGGGGAAATTTTCCACAAGATATTCATCACAGGATACCAAACATTTAAGAATGGCTTGAAAAATGGGATGACCATTGTCCTGCCAATGTATGAAAGTGGAGAGTGCAACCAACAAAGCTTTGTCATAGTGACGCCTGGGAAATACTATGAAAATTACCCAACAACGTAACAAAGACTTGAAATACAAACCATAATCATTGCACTTGAAAACAATTGAGTAAGTGCTTAAGACCAGTGGAACATAATTGTCAACAAGATTAACAAGTGTAAGGAACTCAACGTCTTTACGGTGGCAGAAAACTGACAGAGTCATTTCTCTAATAAGGTCCAGCCTCCATATATAACTTCTAGCAAAAGGGACACTCTCTGTGGTTTGGGTTCCTTTGCAAGTTTTACCTTTTCCCCAAAGAGAAAGGAATACAGGTTATCAAAGATCACATGGAAATTCATTAAAATGCACTCCCTTGAATTTAACGACATATGCAAGAGACCAATCAATGGAGCTACATTCTTACAAACACCTGGTGAACTATAAACTAGCTGGTGCATAAAGAATTGAGTCAGCCAGTCACCAACAAATGGAGCAACAAAATGACTGAGATAACTTTCCAGACAATTTAAGAGCATATGATTGAATGTAGTGAACAGATTTTGTCAGTCAATTTGGTGTTGTCCGTACATCTGATCTTTTGAATCTCTGTTTGCTGGTAGTCATGTAGCAAAAGCCCGTGTCGCTGAGCCTCAGGATCAAACTATTTGCAGGCTACCACCCAATCAGGCATATTGGTAGCATTAAATTTGTGACAAGCCAGCCATGTTTTCAGCAATCAACTTGATAAGGGCTTTGGACTCAACTAGATCAATTGGCAACAAGGATATGTCCATTCCATCCTTGAAAATAGCCTTAACATTGGGAAAGACTTTTACAAGCAAAGTGGACATATGAACTGCCCGAGTTTGTGCCTTTGCCTTAGGAGGATTCTTTGTGTGGATGTTGTGGTAATTGTCTATGCAGAACCAAAGGAAATGTTCGTTTTCCACAACAAATTGAAAGAAGCTGGTGTTGTGCATGTTTCAATATTCTTCTTGATATTTCTAGTTTAAATCAGACGTTGTTGTTATGCATCAGCCGTATGGTGACTGAACTGACCTGTACTTTCATGGAAGCATTAGAGCTAAGTGTGGCCAGACAGTTAGCATGAGTTGGCTTTTAAAATACTTTCTGTTACACTAGTTCTACTTGCAATCTTGAATAAAATTATATCTAAACTCAACACTGGCAACATTATTTAAATGGGTGGCTGCTGAAGATCTTGCTGCTGCCTTGACAGTACAGGGATGTGCTGCAATTTCCAGATTTCTTAAGTATGCTAGCCCTTGTTCACTTAAGCCAAATTGTTGCAGGGTCCTTGAGAGTGCTACTTGAAACCAACTGGCTTTGTGTGACTGTGAGTACATCATACTATAAATAATTACCATAGTTCTAATTTTTGTTAAATGTTTTCTTTCATCAGACATCCTTTGACAACACATGGCACCAAACAATGTAGAGTGGAGGTTTTGTGCTCCAACATGTGTGCATATTTTTTCAAATTGATTGGGGTCCATCTCTGGACTTTGTAAACTTTTGGAAAAAAAGTTTTGACCCTGTCAAGGTCACACCTAAAATCAGTGCATAAAGATGCTTTTTGAACAAGCACTCCTAGTTATCTTTTAAAAAAAGTGCCCTCATTTGTCTTACATTCCTTCTCTGCATAGACTTCTTGTTGGACGTTCTACAGTTTCTTCAGAGTATCCAACAATCTCTGACTTGGAGAATTCAAGGTAATTGTAGACTCACTACTACATTGACTGCTGGTCTGACTGACCAATAAATTAAATTGATTTGGGTCAACAACATCAGCTGGATTTGCAATACTTGTAGTGTATCTGTCATCATCATGAACACTAATATAGTCACTGATGCTGTGGTGATCATGAGAGAAGATCATTACCTTAAGCAACAGTAAGCTGGTCAAATTGCAAGAATTAAGCTCACAACCAAGTGTAATGGCACACAGTTTTATTAACACAGAATTATTCTCATAACTTTTTTTCTTCCATTCGCCAAGCTGCTGTTCAGTACCTGTACTGTAGGATCCCACTTATAAGCCCTGGGCTTATTTAAGTTTGTATATGATTTTGAGTGGGCTTATAACTGTTGGGTTTGTAAATGGAGAGGATTATGACAAGGATAGGAATGATATTTCAAAACACAACACCAAACTGCTCAACTAAGTAATGCCTTGTGTCATGCCCTCTTACCATTCACAAAGGATTTGTAGGTAGGCAGGTAGGTAGGTAAATATCTGTCCAGAGCGATTTTATAATTAGGAGGGATCTTAAGACTGGGGGCACAGTACTTATAACCTAGGGGCTTGTAAATGGGATTCTATGGGATTTTAGGTTTGCAATTAAGTTATTTATTTATTTAAGATTTTTATAAATATATATATATACTCTTTTATTAATTTATTTATTTGTTTGTTTATTTAAAAACTGCATGGGTAAAAAATTGCAACCAGGGTAAGTAGCTTGTCTTACAATGTAAATGTTATCAGTCATTATCACAAAAGATATACTTTAATTTCTAGAGCACTTGTAAAATATAGTAATAGCTGCCAACACTGAAGGACAGTGTACAGTTAATCTTTTCTACTCAGTTCGGTGGGAAAATAGTTTAATTTTGTAATACCTGTCTCCTACCTTGTTTTCAATTAAGGGTGCACCGGATTTAACGAATTTTCCAAATCCGGCATCCGACCGGATTTACCGGATTTAAAAGTCAAAAATTTTTACTTTTTTATTTGCTTTATGTGTCATAGAAAATAATAGAATGGCAGAATACCATATTATATAAGTTGGGATTGTAATTGACTAATTGTATAGTATGCTATTGCGCTATAAACATGCTTTGTCACCTTCCACTGAGTACAATATACAAGACAAATTTCAGCCAACTGCATTTTATAACTAACAGGGATAATTTTAATTTTTTTTTAACAATCATTAACAATAACAATGACAATTACTACCAGTAATCATTATCAATAACAATCATTAATTTATTATTTAAATTAATCCAGTTTGATATTCAAACCACCCGTAACAAGTAGTTAACTTTTAATTCGTAACAGGTAACAAACTCTTCAAAAAACCATGAAAAAACAAACATAAGACTGCCATTTTGAAAACTAAATTATCCCAATTTATCCCCAGTTGTCGCAATTTATGGTTTATCTCAAATCCGGCAATTCCGGCTGGAATTTTTGTGTGAATCCGGTAAATCCGGTTCCGGCCGGATTTGAAAATTCCAAATCCGGTGCACCCCTATTTTCAATTGTTTTAGCATTGCTTGCTTCCAGATACTTGGTAAAAACTCATTTTTTAAGACATTGCTGGAGACAAGCCCTACAAACATGACTGACTTTTGGTGATTTAATGTCAAATTCTTTCTGGTAAAAACTGACAAATGTCTTCACTAATTCAACCAAACCATATGCTCTGAGGTTGATTATCCTGCCACCATCTTGACCAACTGACCACTTGTCATGAAGAGGATGATTGCTGCATGTTTTCCTATACTTAAACTTTTTAAATGTCACAAAAAAACTACCAAAACCAACAGAGAACAATACCAATAATTTTCCCATGTTTGTCACCCAAAACCAATAAGCTCAGGAGGAAAAAACCACTGTCCATGTTGATCGTATTGATGAATATAAACATTCAACAGTTCACAAAACAATACTTTTGAATACTAGATACTAAAGATTTACAGTACAGTTGCACAGACAGGCTTAACCTTTCATCTGTAGACGAAATGTGACTGGCCGATGGACACAACATTGACTTAATGTGAAAAGTTTGTAAAAGAATTGAAGAGGGCAACACAAAAATATACTACTATTAATGCTCTTCCAGGATTTGTTAGGTGAGTTTATGTCAGGGTAACTCTTTCCTGGTGGCACCAGACTTTTATTATTTTACTCTGGCTAACACCAGACAATTTTACTTGTCAAAGGGAGAGGAACTGCCAGGAAAGGGTTAAATAGTTTGAAAACGAGGAAAATTTTAAAGTTGAGTTGTTTTTTGGCCAGGAGACATGAGTTTGTAGACTGACTAAAGGGCCTTACGTTAGCCTTTGTTTGAACACCAATTTGCTTTAGTATTAAGACATGAATCACTTATCCGTCTGAGGAATTTGAAGAAAAAGGAGTATTTAACCAGAATACATTGGTTTCAGACTTAAAAATGAAAAATCTCCATGCAGACAAACTTTTATATTGGACAACAGCTTTGCTGGAATTTCCAGAATTTCCATTAGGAATTTCCAGAAGTGTCAGTCAAGCAACTGTGACTTAATTCCCCCTTGTTGTGATTACTGACATGATCAAGTCACACTTACTGTAAATGATCTAATAAATGCCCAGAGTACTTATGAAGTGTTTACTTAAGTTCCAAGACTTCCAAGATATCTAAATAGTCAGCTAGTTTCCTTGCTCTACTAGAGAATAATTCTGTTTCTGCTCAAGTGAGTCAAAGGAGAAAATATGAAGTGGGTCTGATTGTTTCTTGGTGTTACCAAGCAGGAACAAAATACAGAGCATATACAGTACAAACACTCTCAGCACAGAGATTAGATACATGCAGAAGCATTATCATTATTTTGAATTTGAACTAGGACAGAATGCAGTTTCCAAATCTTTCTTGGTTCAGTAAGCTTCTAAATAAATTGCTGATGAAAGTCACTACATATATCACATGGATCTTTTCCCATATTTTGGAAGACGTTTTATATATAATTGAATGGTTGACCAAAATTTTGGTAGGGGGCATTTATTAGATACAGGGCATTTAACTCTTTCCCAGCAGCGTCGTAGTTGTATTATTTTACTCTGGCTAATGCCAGACTATTTTACTTGTCAAGGGGAGAGGCACTGCCAGGAAAGGGATAATAGTGAAGGGCATTTAGCACAAAATAGAAGCTTGATAGGGAGTTTAATTAGATATCAAGTGTCTATTAAAAAGTGGGTATTTATCAGATCATTTGAGGTATATTGCTGTTCCAGTTACTTGCCAGTCAGACCAGGAGGAGGCGAACTTGAAATTGTGCCTGAGTGCATAATCATTAGGTAGTGCCGGCAAGCCTTCCTACTGAGTCAAAGCCAAAATGGCCATTTCGGCCAAAATGACCAAAACGGCGAAAGGGGTTAGCTTCAAAGGATTGTTAATTTTAGTCCCCACCCCCATTGTTTCTTCGTTCTTTAAAAACCTCGAAAACGTAGTTTTAACCCCAATTAAAGATTCCTCACACGAAATCCCTTTGAACATTTTGGGACAAGTTCATGTAGGTTAATCCATATTATCGAGGTTTTTAAAGAACGAACAAGATCCGCTTGGGAAAACTCATATAATTAATTATCTATTAAATATGTGGACAAACCTTTGTTATTTCAAACTGATCACCACACGGGCAGGGGTAAGTAAAAGTCTCGGTTTCTTCGTCGTATTCGAAGTCTTCGATTTCTATCTCATCATGGAACACCGCCATTTCAAGTATAAGAGCCCACGATTGTACGGTCAGTAAACGCCCATTGATGATCAGTGTCGACCATCATTTCCATTCCAAAATACTTTTTAATGGCCAACGTCGAATCATTAACTGAAGTTAGCTTGTCCTTCTAGTCGCGATGGACATCAGTAATGGGGGTAGAGAAGGGCCTTTGCTTGAAACGTCAGTTTGTCTACACCTAAGTAATTCCTGTAGTTTCTCTCTCCTTAGGTTTTGGCTATTTGTATAGGATCTTACTGGCAGCCGTTCGCCGTTCATTGCAATTTAATGTTTGCCTCCTAGTTGACATTAATGGCAACATCCAAGTTGTTATTCACTCTTAAGTGATTGCTCTGATTTCATAATATCTTATGCCTGCAACAATTCCCAATAAAATCTCAGGAACCCTAGTAACTTACCACACCCTCGCCTTCAATCTCTCAACTTTGCTGCCTTTGATTTGTTTGGATTCCCCGGTCAAATTTCGCAGAATGAGGTAAGTTAACTGAAATTCAAGCTTACCTCAAATAGGGATGTGTCGAACACCCCTTTCCCTGATACCGCATTAGAACGAACCGTCGATTACCGGTACCGGATAGTTGCCAGTTTAAACACTGGAGACTAGAGGAGGGGGGCCAGCAAGGAGTCCTTTAAAGTAACTAATATGAAAGCTACTTCAAGCATTTCTAATATTTATTTATGACTTACAGGGGAACATTCTCACAATACACGATATCGCGGTTTCAATTTCCGCTGAGCGCGCAATGCATTTGGGATAGGTCCAAAAGGTCAAGTGAGCACGCTTCGATAA
>JBAHVQ010210858.1:0-12120 GCA_036872915.1 Nanipora kamurai
GGTATATATATATATATATATATATATATATACCTGAACATGTACACATACATATGCACATATATAAATAATAGCGGAGTGAAATTTCAGTCAGATCTAACCAAGAACTCCGGTGAAAAACCAACCTAGGAATTCCGATGGAGACCAAAAGACACACAAGGCCGCTACCCCTTGAATATAGTCCTATACAATGAACTACATTGTGGTATCAATTAGGTAAAGGTATCTTTATTTACACGGGATATCTCTATCAGCTACCTAAGCTGTTCTCCTTAGAGGTCCAGTGTTACTACAGGAGGAAACCGGAGTAACCGGAAAAAAATTGGCAATGCACGGCAAAGTCAAACTGGACAACATTCTTCTCACACGTGACGAAGGTAACTTTAGTCAGAAAACTGCACGGAACCAGGAATCGAACTCTAGTCACAGAGGTGAGAGACATGTGCACTACCACTGTGCCACTAGCATCCCATTTATGGAGCGGTTTCACTCAATCCCCAGAGATTCAAAGAACAACGGTCATGTCGGCCATGTTGGTGTACCAAACAAAAGAAGATAGTTAAAATTCTTTTGTTAAGGAATACCAACATGGCGACTATGACGTCTTGTGAAAACGCTCTGTAAGCCTAATGCAAGTACTGCAATTGATTTTACTGCTCGAAAACTAAATAACAATAAGACAAGGAGGGTGAGTTGTCTAATTCTTTCAGGTAGAAACCAACTAGTCGTACAAAATATTAGTATAAAGAAATCAAAATATCGTAATTCTTTATTTCAACTTCTTGCTTGCATTACACGGGTCACATGCAGTGTCTCGCATCTAGTCACGCGGACTGATTTGGCTTGTTTTGGTTTAGCTGAGCAATATAAAAAACTTACAAATAATGACACAGATAACCAAAAGGGTTGGGAAACTGCAGGAACTTAAATTTAGAGAATGTTTTGAATTTGAACAATTACGTCTTTTGCTACTGAGGATCTATCGCTATTAGACGATTTCAGGTCAGCCAGTGAGATCGTACGATTTGTACTAGTCCACTAGTTTGTTTCTACTAATAATCAAAGAGAGTCTCTTGGTCGTTGCTAGGAACTTGTCGACGAGAATAGTCTGGTATTTAGACTCAACATCCGATATAAACTAGACGAGACGAAAAAATGCAAGAATAGAGAATTGGAGAAAAGCTCTCTGCAAGAGACGACCAAGAACTGTTTCAAAAAAGCAACTCGGCGCCTTTTTCAATTTTATGGAGATTCGGGTTTGGGAGACACCAAATTGAACGGAGGTGGATAAATTACAGTTTAATTCTGCCAAAAAAAATACCTCCAAAACTACTGTATATGACGCATTAACATTTGGTATGTTACCCATTGAAACACAAAGTTCTTGACAGCGGCTGTGCCAATATTTATTGCAATATTGCTAGTAAATGCATGAGTCCATTTCAAAATAGCTTTTGACTAGGTCACTTGAAAACAAACAGTATATATAAAATGGTTCAGCTTCTACATCTCGAATGACTTTCCAGTACTTGTTGCAACTTTTCTGAAAAAAGTCAAGAACTTTAACTGTAACCGAGATTTGAGAGTCACAAAGAAGTGTTTCGAGTGAATATTAGAGAGAGAAGGCTCTTCATTTTAAGACCAAGCTGAGATTTGTTGCGGAGGACAGATCTTTTCTAAGATTAAACCGGCACGACTTCCGGAAAAATACAACGGCAATACCTTCCTGGCGAAGAATTAGACCTATCAATGTACGCAATACCCTGGATGGACGGTTGGATTCCATACCAGAACTGTTTTCATTTTGAACTTAAAGAAGACAATTCGCTCCTTCAACTACTAAGGCTGGTATACGAAAGCCAGTTCCCGCAAGTTCAGTATACTGTATATAATGATGTTGGTTAAATATATAAGTAATATCGACAATAAAACTTAGTATGATGAATATGGCGTGGTGAAGTAGTAGACCACTGCTAGTACGAACAAAAGATATGAAGCCCACTGGAAGTCTCAACGTAGACTTGTTCCGAAAAAAAGGAACTAAATGTCTTAAGGGTGAACCGAACCCGAGTTCCCAAGGTCGTTGCCTGGAGCTCAAGAGTGAGTAAATTAAGGCATTTAATGCGATATCATGAGAGTCACAAGATGAAAATTAAATCAAAGTCATCCTCAGACAGAATGACTTGAAATAAAGTCGAAATGTCACAGTTTCAACAATACTTTTGTCTTGTATTGACTCACATCTTGAGTTTTCAAGATGACATTATTCTTCGGAATGTTTTATTTTATACCTTTTGAAGTTGTCGGCTGATCATAGATATAGATATATTTATATTTATAATACGTTTAATACAGGGAAAGAGAGTTTGTGTGTAGCTATGTATGTATATTGGTGGGTTGGGAAGAAGGCGGGTAGGTAGGTGTATATATATACGGTAGTAAATGAACTGGAAAGTACTTCAAAGGTCATAGGGGTCTAGTGGTTTCATTCGATGGTAGGTAGGTACATGTAGGTAGGTAGGTAGGTAGGAAGGTAGGTAGGTGGATAGGTAGGTGTGTCAATGTAAACATGCTAATGTAGGGTAGAAACTAAATTAGGAAGTTCTTCAAAGACCAGGGAGGTCTGTTGGTTTCATCCGTTCCAGGGGATCAAAAACCATCAAATGACAATCGACTCATGAAAGTATGTTTATTGTGTTTAGCCACAACGTAATTGTTTCAAATAGTTTTGTAGATAATTTGTTATGGATTACATAAGCATGACCTAACAAAGACTGCTGGGAGGTTCTAAACAGTTGTCCAGGTCAGTCGTCTAGTGGCGTTGTGTCAAAACAAATTCTTTCCACATCGATTCATTTTTAGATTTCAACTCAAGTCATATCTATTGTTTCTTGTCAGCGGTTGAAATTATCCAAGACAAACTAACGACATATTTGGTAACAATACTCCCACGGATGTATTTATAAGAATACAAAGCCAATGCGTTGAATGTATGTAATTAACAAAAATGGTTTCTTCTGACTATTTAGTTCTCCTTCATTCCTTCTAAACTAATCTAATGACCTGACGGAAGTGAGTTAAAAATACATGCTTACTTTAAAGTGGTTAAACAAGACATGTTTTTGCCAGGAAATGAGGAAAACACTACGGAATGTCAACCCCGAGACATGTTTGTACACCATGGATTAAACATTTCCGTAAATTGGCTCAATATTCAGCAGGTCTTTCTACAGAAATATCGATTTGTTCCAGAAACCACATCATACGCTCAAAATGATTCTGACCTGATAGCAGTGTAACTCTGTGACTTCGGTTACAAAACTGCTCTGTTACCGTCCAATTTTTGAACTAACGTTTCTTTGTTCTGATGTTCTAGATTAAACATTCCTCGTGCTTAATATATTACGTGGCAAAATTATCAGCCAGCATGCATTACGTAACGAAATTACGAGGCCATTTATCTTTTTAAAAACATTCTTTGAAGAAGAGACATTTAGTAACGTACGATATTTAAACTTGTAGAAAGTTTTCTTTTTTGTACGTAGTATCATTTATATGGTAGTATTCGTAGAATAGAGAAGCAAACGATATGCGAGCAAACGAGAAGATTACCGATCTTATAGTGTTAACACCAATAGCTTTCTAGTGACATGCCCAGAGACGGAGATATTGTTCTTGCCACCATACAATTCTGTTTTTTATCATGAAACAGGATTAAACATGATTAAAGACGGGATATAAGGATTTAAGACGCGTGACTTCGTATGATTTAAGACTTTACATGACTCAAGACGAGAAACCAAGATCCTTGGCCTTGACTTGATGTCATGACTTACTGACGCTGACGCATGACATACAAGAAGTAGGATACTTCGTATCCAGATGTTTCGTTTCATGAAATCTATACAAAATTATGTCAGCTGTCAAATTTAAAAAAGCCATAAACCTGTTCATCTTATTAAAGAAGAAGAGACTTTGCGTAACGTACGATATTTCCAATACTATATATTGTTTATTGCACGCTAATTTTCATGATACTATCCCTGTAGGCTCGATAGCTCAACGGGTAGAGCGGCGAACCGGATTCCCGAATCATATCCCGTCCGAGTCAACTTGTTCAGTTGACTTCAGCACTCAGCAGTGTAGATTAAATGTGAATTTACTGTCGGTAAAGATGTGGAGAATATGTCATGGAGGCGAGCCGAAATGGAATTAACGTTTTGAGAGCAAGATAATATCTCATTCGAGATGGCATACGAAGGAGGTGCTTTTCTTGATTCTAAAACACAACATCCGTGTCTTGAACCTGCTTTGAGCAATGGTATTATTTCATCATATGGAGTAAGAAGGGAAGGACATAACTGTTGACGTCATTTGTCTATACATCATTGTCTCATTATCATGACCGATACATCTTTAAGATCTGTTAAACACAAATTTTGTGCATGTGGGAACTTGGTTTTATTATAATTGACGACAAGCGATTGTTTGTCAACCTCATGATCTCAGAAAAACGATTTCTGAGCCCCAGGCGAGAATCAAACCCTCAACCTTCTGATGACTGGTGAGACGCTCTAACCATTAAGCTACCAAGATCCATACAGATGGTCGTTAGCTTATGTGCAGGTTTGTGTTTCAAAACACGAGCTTGACGAACGTTCGGATGTCGTCTATAGTATATATCTTCTAGCTCTTACGTGCAGCTCTATCATTTTATCATATTTACATCTCTTTGTATCCTTATTAACTCTTTTGCGACAGGTTCAGTCTTCTAGTATTTGACTCTGGCTTACCTCGGACGTTTTTACTCGTTTAGGAGAAACAACCATCAGGGAAAGGTCTAAGGCTAAACCTGTTTTATCAAACTATTTTAAACTCGTGCCTGTCTTTTGAGAGTTTTTTGTTTTGATGTTAGATTAAGCATCCCTTGTTCCTGACGTATTCGTACATACGTGGCAATGCCATCAGTCTGAATATATTACGCAACAAAATTATAAGCCAAGGGCCATAGTTTTGAACAAGCTAATAAAGATCTATTTATCCTTCTAAAAGCACTGTTTTTGGATAAACGATATTGAGTAACGTAAGATATTTAAAATTCTGGAATACTTTAAACTCATATGCTCGCCTACGTTATACTGACAGTAAACCAACGCAAAACTTTGCTTAGGTAAACCTTATCCGCAAGCAGCAAGTTTTAGTTTGTTTGTTGTAACACAGTTAAAAATCTCGACGAATCAAGCAAGTTTGAAAAGCGGAGGTCTCTCTTGTTCTACTCCCACCAGCCTCCTTCAAGAGGAGACAGTTGAACCAAATCCCTCCCGCGTTGAAGCTTTCACCGGTTTACTGTAGGTGTCATCTAGCCCATGTATATTCACCAAAGGGTATGGCTTTTTTCAACGCGGGAGCCTTTTGATGGTTTTATATGGAAAAATCGTACAAAGTCGGTTACCTTCTTTAAGGCAACCTACTCAACTCTCAAAAAATTTTTCGAAGTTAAAGAGTTAAGAGTTAAGCTTTTTCCTGACCTCCCTGACGTTGTAGGTGCTTTGTCGCAAGGCTGGCTGCGTGGGGGATCAACAGAGCTCGGTAGAATCCCAGTGAGACTTCTTTTAATGTTTGCGAAGAAATAAATGAACAGTAGCGCCCATGACCATCATAACATAAACTCCAAATATTTACGTGGTGAACACATAAGTGGTTTTTCATAACAACAGTGTATGATAATAACAACAATACTAAATTTAATGCTCACTTAATGCTCAACACTAATCTGGTTCATGTGGGAGCGTAAATATCAGACGAAACCATCAGAAAGTTGCGGGTTCGATTCCCGTCTAGGGCTCAGAAATCGTCTTTCTGAGGTAACGAGCTCGATGGACGTTCGTTGGTCGTTCAATAACAACGATGCAAATATTCTGATTGACCAGCCTCCGTCTATTTTTAGCTGTATCCAAATAGTACATGATGTAATTCTATATTAAGGTAATACGACTCAATCCTTTCCTGGATGATTTTTTCCCTTTGTTCTCTTATTGTTTTATGCTTTGTTCTTCCAATTGTTCTATTGTGATAAATTGTTGCTGTGTAACAACACTATGCAGGAAAGGGTTAAGCTAGAAATTATTGCAAGTATACAAGAGGTATACTAAGTTGTACACGAACAACTTCACAGATGACAAGAGTTACTAGGGCTTTTCAAAAGATTGACTCACGACTTCAAACGAAGCAGCAGACGAAAGAATGGATTCATCATTATCAAATTAACAAATGGATTTTTAATGATTGCAAACAAATGATCAGTAGCGTCCACATAATGATGCACACTCCAAATATTTATCCGGTGATGACTTTAGCTGCTTAACATGATAACAGTGTGGCAATCGATTTTCCGGGCGGAAAACGTAATCGAAGAATAAAGATTAAAGCCCAGCTTACAATTAAAATTAAATTAGTTATATATAAATTAAAATTTACTTAAAATTAAATTAAAACCAAAAATTTAATTAGGTTTTAAACCTAACCTCAACGAAAACATTTCTTCGATCCTTCTTTCTCTATTTTAATTTTCCTTCTTCCGGTCGGTTAGCCACCGTTCACATTACCACCTTTTACTATTGGTTAACTGCTTATTATTGGCTCGCTCGTTGTAAATTTGACCTGTATAACATAAATTGATCTTGACACCTGTAATTTAATACTCTGAAGATGTTCCATGATGGCAACGAAACGTTAGTAAAGTTATCTTAAATGATTTGAAGTTGTGTTTTTTATTATATATTTATTATGGCGTTACACTTAAAAGTTTTAAGCTGTGCTTTAATCTTTATTCTATGATAACAGTGTACGGTACCAACAAGAATATAGACATGTTTTGACTAGCTAGGTTCCGTCTATTTTTTAACTGTAGGAAAATAATACATGATGTAATTCGAAATTAACAAAGCAAAATAATAAATGATGTAATCCGAAATTAAGGTAACACAACTTAAACATATAGTTTTTTAATAACCTCTTGAAAACAAAGAAGACATATCGGTTTGTTTCCATTTTGTCCTCACCAGGCAAATTTAGAAATATGGATAATAACAATCAATCAGATAAACTTCAAACAACCCCAACAACAAATGAATAAAAGCAGCCTTGTCAGGAAGCAACTGCCCACCTACGACCACACAAACTAAACAAATACAAAGACAAGCTTGATTGATACGAAAAACTTTTCATTAGGCCCTTCAGTTACATTATAAACTCTAACAATCATCGTCATACGTAATTAGGTCACTTGGCGAGGGGGAAGCGAGATAGCTTAACTCTATATAAATCTTCCACACCCTCACGGTGACTCCTACGAGTTTTATTCGCATAAGAACCGGACGATCTTGATGTTATTCTCTATTAAAGTAACACGGCATACACTGGAACGTTGGCAAAACAACTTAGAAAAAGAAAACTTTACCGAGTGAAACAGTTACTGACTACATAACATTAGCCAGAGATTGACCAGCCGGGAATCTCAATTTTAATACGAATTCTATGCTGGGCTTTAATATTGGTATTAAGATTACATAACATGTTTACATCATATAATTACATATCAATTCACGACTAAAAATGAACTTTGAATGACAGACTGACTTTAGTTCAACAGAATTATTGACAACAGCTGATTAATCGACCGACGTGAAACACCAGTTACACAATAAAGAAAACTGTGCATGCATTGTCATTGGTCGTTACCGATTATCTATTAAAGAACGGATCCACGGGTCCCGTGACAAAAGCAGTAAACCAATCATATCTTAATCCTTTAAAATTGGAGTGTTGCGGTCTTGGGTGATTTCTACAGTTGCTTCGTATATATGATGTGAGCCAACAGGCCGTTGGCAATTGCTCTGATGAAGTCCTGAGTCAACAGGTCGAAAGCTTAGCATTAAAATAAAACGTGGTGTTCTACAAACTATACATAGTATATCAGTCATATCTCTCCGAGCTAACGTTGTTACTTAATTTGTAAAGATCGAGGATAACGAGTGACTGTTTTCATATTTTCTAAATTTTCTTTATTTCATTTGTTTATTTAAATATATATTTATACACGGTAACTTTTCAACCAATCGTTTAAATGCTTTTTGTTCCATTCCTTATTGGATAAAACAAGCATTAGTAGATTTCCTTTTTCCGTTGCCAGCTCATTCGAAGATGAATATGTATGTATGTATGTATGTATGTATGTATGTATGTATGTATGTATGTATGTATGTATGTATGAATGTATGTATGTATGTATGTATGTATGTATGTATGTATGTATGTATGTACGTAAGTATGTCTCCGACACACAATTATATTTTAATAAAAACATGTTTTGATGTTTTTAAACTTTATGCTGAGCGGGCTTTTATAATATATATATATGTATCCATGAAAGCATGTCGCTAAATATACGATAAAAAGTTTGCACAGCTGATGGTTCCTAAGCGGATGAAACAGGCTGTAGTGGATTTTTAAGGTAAGCGAAATACTATATATATATATATATATATATATATATTATAATTACTATATATCTACTTATAAGTATATATTTACTTATTACTATATACTATATAATTACTATATAAAGTAAATAATTGAATTGTAATTGCAAATTTTACATTCAGCATTTTGAACTTTTTAATTTTATTATATTTATTATTATCTCTATCGTTGTAATTTTTACTGCAAAAATGGTGTAATTCAACCTTCGGGTTGCAAGACAATTTCTATCTGGGTATCATAAAACAAGGATCAGCGGAATGGCTGAACATCAGAATGGCGGAGTATGGAATAATTGTTGACATTAAGTTGTTTTGTTGACTACAAATTGATGAATTGTGGAGAAAATTATGTGAATGTATTGGTCTCCTTTTGTAATAGGTAAAGCAATAGCAAATTGTAAATAATTCAAATTCTGTAACATTACATGTGATTTTCCCGTAAAGAGTTCACCAGAGTATAATACGTGCGCTTATGTACGTAGTTTCCCGTCGTTATCACTGTAGTAGAATAACCTCAAGTGGGTAGTGTTCCAGTGGAACAACTGTCGGTTGTAAAATAACTGTTTGTAACCTCAGCATTTGTTCACGTGAACCGTCAAAGACTATATATATATCCTTGTAGTTTTGTATTGTGAAGGTTAGGTTGGAAGTTGAGACGAAATAAAGAACATCAAACCTGTGTCTGTGAGCACGTTACACTTTGGCATATTAGCCCTCACTCATTGTAAATCCGGAATCAATGGATATGGCCCCTTCAAAGAGTTTTGAAACTATTAATAAAAAGGGTCGATAAGATTTAATAAGAGATATAATTCAGTAATACTCAAATTGGGTTCCACTTTACACCGAAGCCAATATCAGCTGTTGAACTTTGGTCCATGAAAGGCTAAATTGTATCACACCTATATTCGTTGATTATCTTCCTATAAGAAACTACGATGTGATTGTCTGACAGTAACATTAGGATCTCAGAACAAACTGAAGATGCACTCGATATAGGAAAGTAGCTGAGAATGGGTGAACATTACTGTTAAGTCAATAAAACCTGGGAATAGCCTCAACATATATTTAAAGACGCCCGAGTACTAGCTAAATGTTTTAAAAGGAAATTTTTAAAGTATTTTTTTAACAAAGCTAAAAGATTGCGGTATGACTCCAAGTTGTTTGCAGTTCCTTGGGAATGTAAGGTCAAGTTTGGCTTTGCTGAGCTTCAGCCATGTTCGTCTATTGCCACGATATTAAAGAATCGCAACAACAATGCAGTACTTGCTACACTTCTCAAGTTCCAACGCACTGAGCTGATTGACCTTACGTTCCTAAAGCTAAAAGATATAACTGTTTTTTAATTTCCATCATCCATGTTACATCTAACTATAATTTGATATTTGACGATGAGAAAACTGTTCCGGTGTTTTGTCATTGCGGTTTTCCTTGTCGTACCTAACCACCCAAATTATGCATTTCTATGGCAAGGGGGAAACAGACTAGACGCCAAAGATCTTTGCGAATTCTAATTGGAATAGCACCCGGCCCTGCGATCTGAGTATCGTGGCTTAAGGGAGATTCTTTAACACATTCCGAATCCCTCTCACGTCTCCCCCTTTGACTAGAGTAACAGCGAAAGTCCTCCGAGGCAGGAAAGAGTTAATGGTCAGAGTGCCTACAGGTTTGGAGATGAGAAATACATTCTGACCATTACAGTTTTACAAAGGTTGTCTGTCATAACTCAAAAGCGTGCACATGTATCGTATTAATGAATAACAATCATAAAAGCGCAATTTTTTACCAGATTTCCCGGCATATTTTAGTGTTACTGCACAATAGATGGTAAGTTCGTCATCTTTCTCTACGTTTATTAACTTTGTTTCTCTTTTATTTACTCTTATGTTTTGTTTTGCGCTTGTGTAAGTTAAAAAACAACGAAACTGCAGCGTCACAGTGGATCGAATTAAAACCTTCATAAACGTCCGCTTCAGACAACGACACCACATGATTATTACTGGTCGACGTCCTGTCTGGGGTGGTTACAATATTTGTTTTATATTGTTTTTTCTACATTTGTTGGAGATGTCAATCGTCGGAGACTAATTGGTGGAGAATCTTCACCTTTTGACGTTCTTTTAATAGATTAAACAGTTTGCATTGGCACTGTCTGGTATTTCCATGAAAAAATCGGTGATGAGATTGAAAAGTAGATATCTTGTTTTCTTAACAACGTTTACAAGCAACCGTGAACTAACTGGGTTATAAGATCGACTCGATTTTACCCCACTAATCAACTGCGGTTTTCTTGCTAATTATGAAATTGTCCAAGCGATTGCTCCGTTGTCATTCGGTAGCATACAGACTCAGCGTGTGGACATGTCAGGAAATCAGTGAAAGCTCAGCAAATTTCTGTGGATTCGAATATTTGTTAACAAACTGAAATGGAGGAATAAAGTCGTGAACTCTGTAAACCATACTGCCCGCGTATCATTCATGAGGCCAAAATTAAAATTTCAACAATTTCCTGACCATTCGTAGGATCAGTAAATTGTCGAAAATTTAAGTTAGTGAAACTGATGGTTCGAACGAAGGCCCTTTGTCGGAGTGAAACGTAGTTTGATACCATTTTCCTTTTCACTCCGATAATGGGCCTTCCCTCGAAACGTCTTTTTTATCCTAATTTTTCGGTATTTCCCAGACCTTATTGGCTTTAAACATGTCGTTCAGCACACTCCACTATTATTATCATCATTGTGTGCATCATTCAGTCGCTTAAATTTGTAAAATATCTCCAGTGGAAAGGTTTCCTGGGGTAATAACATACACCAATACACAGCAATAATCCTTCCTTGGCATTGTCACAAAACGTAATGTGCCCTGTATATATATTTATATAAATATCTATGTATAGATGGGATAAAATGGAGGGTTAAGCTCCTACCGAATATATCTGTCGGGAAAATTAAGTCACCTATAGATATATTCAACGAAACGTCAAAGGAATCCGTTTTAACATAGGAAATCCCGTGACGGATTGGGTAATTTGTTACTTAAAAAGTGTCCGAAATTTTATAAATCTTTCTTCCACCCAGGATAACCTTGGTACGACACTAAAAGTGCTTGTCAGTTGTCAGCTCAGCAAATTGTTGCCGGACCAGGCATCAAAGTCGCGTGATTTTCATATGATTTCATCGACATTCGATGATTCCCTGTCATCACCTTCTGTGGAGATTTGCTTGGTGCTTCTCCTACAGACCGCTGATTATCTCTATCTTTGTTCTATCGCATCGGCCTAGCAAATTATCAGCACAAACATTGCGTTCAGGTAACGACATTCCTGTCTTCCTATCAAGTTTCTGGCTCTGATCTCCTCGAGCCGGCGCCGAAATTATGGGATGTCCGTCCAACGCTGACAGTTTACAGTAACGTCGTCGCAAATGATTTGAAATCGGATGGATTTACGACTGTAAGGAAAACACACATAGAGATACTATCTAACCTCGAAAACTCGACCGTCGATTAATTGGAACAATTCCTCGTATAATCCCTAGTGAAGGCTACGTCAAGGAATATTAAGATAACTCGACACGATTCG
>JBAHVQ010210879.1:0-12119 GCA_036872915.1 Nanipora kamurai
AAGCGTGGGCTTAAAATTTAGATAAACCATTTTTAATACCTACATGGTCGGGATTAATTGACTCCACAGGCTTCATGTAACGTTCCAAAAACTCTGCAATAGCTTTTCGAAATCTGCAAAAGGTAAATAATAGGCATAAATAGATAATTGCTGGCAAATTTATTTCGTAATAGCAACAGTAAGTTGACCTTAAAAAATAATTTCAGAGCAAAATAAACACTGAAGAAATGCTCGGTAAGTAATATTTAGAAAACGAGGAGGAGTGTTTTATCGGATATAAAACACGAGGCAACAGCCGAGATTTTTAGATCCGATAAAACACGTACCACAAGTTGTTTGTATTTTTTTCTGAATGGCTTGAAAAATGAACCCCTCAAAATGTTAATTAGCAAAGAAAGTTTGAAAATTAATGTTTTCTAAGCCGAGAAAATTGGACGAGAAAAGCAAGCGTATCTTTATCACATATAAAGATACGACACGGTTATGATTTTCCTTTGTAGTTTCCTCATGAATTATTAATACGTTTTTGAAGTAAGTTTAATCAATTGATTCCCAGTGTGATAAAGGATTTAACTGCGGAAGTAAAGCTTAATTCAGTAAATTTCAATGTCCTGTATCTAGGACACCAGTGCCCTTTTCCACCATTTGCACTTTTAAAAAAAATGCGGGTTTTGTTGTCTATTCGTTTTTACTTGAATCACAAGTTAAGAATGACATCTTTCGGAATTTGTTTTGTTTTACTCTGTGTTTTTCTTAAACAGTCAGCTGGTTATAGTTTTGGGTAAAGAAAATAAATATTCAACACTCAGAAATGCATGATGAATTGCGTTGTCATAAAAATTCGAAGATTACCCTTTATTAGGAAAAAACAATGCCAAACGTTCAATGACCGAGTACTACAGCTAGAAATACGAATACTGAAAGAGATAATAAGAAGATAAATTTAGGATACCTTGGTGTTCCCTCAAAGGGGAAATAATGAGCATGCTCATCTTCAAACTTTAACAACTGATTGAACTAAAGAAAAGATGTTTTCGAACGAGATTAATGTTATAACCAATGAGCATTTGCAAGTATAAAGTTATCGCAGACAATATGTATACGTTCGTCAATCTCATTTTCTCAGAAAAATGGATTCTGACCAATAGGAGCGGATCGAACCCACAACATTTTGATAGCCAGTGAGACGCTCTAACCATTGAGCTACCGAGAGTCAAATGACAAGCCAAGGTGATGGATCGACATACACATGAATGTGCTACCTACGGCTGGCACGATACGTTAATAATGATAAAGTACAAGATAAGTGCCATAAAAAATTATGCCAATATGAGTTATCATAGACGATAGCATATATATCTATCCCACGCATTAGCTCGCCATCACAGTCTTGGTAGCTCAATGGTTACAACGTGTCGCCGATCATCAGGAGGTTGTTGATTCGATCTACGCCTGGGGCTTCGATTAGTTTTTATACTGTAATAAGTTTGAAATAAGATGTGATATCTTCCTAACTCCTTGTAGTACATTAAACCAGATGTTGACACATCATGCTTTTTGTTGTTTTGCCATTTTCTAGGTTTATCAGTGTGATATGTTTTTATTTTTTTTTTAATTTATCTTTCGCGACTAACAAAAAAGCAGTATATCAGTATCAGCAGTACATTATATCAGCAGTATATTAAAAAGCAGTATATCTACCAGGCATAGCTAATGATTTCCACATCTGGCAAAAACTCTCAACACTTAATCTAGCGCAGACAAAGATTGAACGGATCAAAGAACTCTGTCGTAGGCAGCCATCGATAGACACCTATACAAAATAAACTTGAACCTGTAGTATAAACTAGAACTTTCAAAGTTATAACCAAACCATCGAATATGAGTTGCTCTTAATTCAATCGTGTAAACCCTTCCGCTCCTTACAAACTGTTGCGGGGAACACATGGTTCAGTTCGATCCCTGGTAGCTACTGCTGTTTCTACTTTTGAACGAAATAGAGGTACAATTTTATGTAGTGCACTGATGACGAGTGTTTCAAGAAAAACGGATGGATGAACAAAGGAAAATAAAAAACACATGTCAAACTAAATGGCACTACCGGATTTTTCATTTTAGATTACGATCCTGAAATAAAGGGCTGAACTGACGGAACAATAATCAGGTGACTCAGAAGGCACGGCGTGGTTTTTAAAAGTCCAGATAGCTCATGTAGTGATTCCAGGTCCTAGATTAATGCTTGTCTTACACTATACACACCAAACGGAAAATTGTGTTCAACAATTAATAAAACGGAAAATTATTCATTCAATAGTTCTATGAAGCAGAAAAAAACTTACGTACGTTTGTTAAATGCATGGATAGCGCCAAACGCCCGCTTGGATCTATCCAGTCACGTAACCAGTGGGAGGGGACAAGGGCATCAGCTCCTCTTATGATAATTTTTGTCTAGTTCATGCCGCCCCTAATTCGGCCCAAACAAATATTGGAAATTGCATAAAGTACCAAACAAAAAGGCATATAATGGTAATATCGTAGCAATATATTATAATAATGGTCATGTAATAATTCACTAAGTATATCGGCAGACAATATCTCCCATGTTGGTTCTTTGCTCCAATCAGCCCTCTGATCAGGGATATCTAGTTACACCACTGGACACATGTGATGGATGATTACCAACGGACCAAGAAACGGACCCCAGATTAACAATTTTTCAGTTGATTTTTCCAGCGTATAATGATTATGAAAATTTAAGGACTTTCAAACTTTTATTTCTCAAAATTGGTTCTCTTTAGCGGGGAGGAATGACACATTATGTGGTTTAAATTTTCCACCCAAATTCTTGCCAGGCAATGGTTCTTGTTAACTTCAGTATTATAATGTCCATTTTGAGGTAAGTTATTGTGATTTAAATTTAAAAAAGATTCATGAGAGTAATGATTTATATGAATATCTTTAATAGAAATACAAATACCTTTGGAACTACAATGTCAGAAAGTAATTTGTTTTCGCTTGTACCAAGGTTCACAATTCCCTGAAAAAGTAATGCAATAAAGTGGAGGCGAAAGGTTACTCAGTAAACGGCATTACTTTTCCTCTAAATAGTTACAAAAGTACGACTATCAAATTCTTGTACAAACTTTATTTGGTCCAACAACCAAACATCTGACTTCAGAGCCCATTTTCAATTTTTGCAAATTTTATAATGTTTCTTTTCCAATTTTGACTGGAAATTATGATTTTTGGAATGTGCACTAAACAAGGGATAAAAAAAGTACTTTCTTGCGCACATTATAGTCATGATTTGTTGCGTATTAACAGCGCTTATACTTAATGTTGAACACGAACTTGGTTCATGTGGGAGCTTGGTAAATATCAGATGACTAGTGAACGTTCGTCAAGCTCGTTATCTCAGAAAAACGATTTCTGAGCCCTAGACGGGAATCGAACCCGCAACCTTCTGATGACCGGTGAGACGCTTTAACCATTGAGCTACCAGGACTCAGATGGTGAGCTAAGGTGCAGGTTCGTCGTATGTACTCCCTAAGCGGAAGTCACGATATGATAATAATGATGTAAATACTTAATGCTGAACACGAACTTGGTTCATGTGGGAGCTTGGTAAATATCAGACGACTGGTAGACGTTCATCAAGCTCGTTCTCTCAGAAAAACGATTTCTGAGCCCCAGACAGGAATTGAACCCGCAACCTTCTGATGACCAGTGAAACGCTCTAAGCATTGATCTACCATGACTCAGATGGTGAGCTGGGGTGCAGGTTCGTCATATGTAGGATTATGATGCTAATGGCTCTTATGCGAGTTTACGTCACGTATGTGTTATCACCACCAAGCCTCGTTTTGGAGTTAACAAAAATGTTATGCCAAAACAAGGGTTAGTCCTTTTGACTATGACCCTAAGTTCAGCAAAATTACTTTGGTTGTTTTATCAATTTCTTTGAACTTTGAAGAATTCACCGTTGAGAAATATGAACAAAATCATCATTAGAAATATAGATATTTCACGTCACATTTTTTCACTCCAGCATTTTAGTTAACTGTTTTCAAGATAAAAATAATTTCAAGAAAATTTTTTCACAAAAACTTAACTTCATTGATATTTGAAACTTGTCTTTCCATTTTTGCCTAAGAAGTTTAATTACCAAGTTAATAAACTATAATTAAGCCACCGAACAGTTAAATATAGATCTTACTTGATTGTTTACATATGCATAGCAATTTTGTAATGCTATATAGACTGAGGGGTGGATGACGTACTGGTAGGGAGTTTTATATGTGTAAGTTTTTTTCATTATTACAGTATGTGTTCAGAAAACATCAAAAATTAAAAAATGCTTATGGTGAACATTACCATTCCCTTCCACACCAATTAATTAAGTTGAAGACAGTTGAATGTAAATGGCAAAGTGCTGATTGTAGCTTCTGTATTTAACTTAGCTTCATCAGATATTTAACAATTGTTGGGGATTTTTTCTTGTATTTGTATTAAGTAATGGAAGAAAAATAAACAGATTTTTGCTAGGATATGACATCATTATGAATATGTTATTATAACATCATACAGTCATACAGACATGTTGAATATGGCAAACTAATTAGCCTCCAGAGGTCTGTCAGTCATCCAGGTTTCATGGCAACAGCATTAATACTTTCAGAGTTCCAAAGGGCATTCAACACATTCCACCCAGTCCCAGGCACTGCAAAAAAGCTCAGTCTGAACAGGACATTAAATTTTACTCCTGAAATTGCCAGCAAAAAGGTACAGTTTTTCAAGCCATTACAGCATAAAAAAGTAATTTGCCACAGTCTTGAAATTACAAGATTAAGAAGACTTCCTTGGATTATCTTGGTTAATTCCTTCTGATCCATTGTGCTGTTTAGAATATATATTATTCCCTCACAAGACAACTGGCATTGGTCAGCAGAGTTCCACTGATACAGAACCCAAATGGTAAAGGATTATTCAGTAAATTATTTTTGTACAATATGTCATGATAATTACCATTCCCAATACTGATCAAATATAAACTGGCAGTCAAAAGAATCGATCATTGAAAGATTTATGTAACTTTCTGGCTTCATAGCCAAACATGAAACTCTTAACCCACCTACAGCCATTAGAGTTAAAGTAATGAATGTTTTTAATAGTTTAAGATGTGTCCAACAATATATGTAGAGTCACTCTGCTTTAAAAGCAGTTCGTAGCATATGCAAACTGAATTTCAAGGAAGGATTGTTGGCCTGCAAGAAGTTGGAAGAAAGTCAGATTTATGGGCCCAAAGAGAAGAATCAGTTTGGAAGATCAAGGAAAAGTGCTGGCATTATCAGAAGAAGGATACACATGACGTTAAATTGTTCCTCGTGTTGGTTGTACCCAAAGCACTGTCAGTGAAATTTTCAAGAAGAAGAGACTCACTGGTTGTGTGAAAGATGCAAGGATCCGTGGATGGAAACAAAAAACAACTGCGAGAGAGGACAGGCCGGTGGCAGAGAAAAGCAAAGCCAATAGCATCAAGACACCACCACACATAAAAGTTGAGATGCTAAATAGACATGGTGTCAATATCTCCATTTTCACCACCCAAACATGGCTGAGAGAGGCTGGTCTAAATGGATGCCTTTAAAATTGGACTGAGGCAAAACCAGTATTAATCATCAGTATGGAATACCAATATCAGGTCAAGATAAGAAAAATGTCTTAGACAAGAAGTGAGAATTATCAGCCAATCAGAAGGCAAGGGAATTGTGTAAATTTGTAAAGAGAAATGTTTACTCAACCAGACACATAACAATGTTTGATTTCTGCCATGTATAGGTGGGAAGAACTACATAAATGGGATGAAAATTTTTGTAATCCACCTCATTTCTGTATAAAACTACCTTAAAGTTTGTATATAAATTTTTATCTTTGCCAAAAAGTGGGGTGCATCCCCCCACCTTCATAAAGGAGAAAACCGCCCCTCCTTGTTCCTTGTTTCCTAGGCCTGAGCTTCCTCAAGATGGTGGCAACTATTTAGGATTTTGACAATAGGTAAGTCAGGCAAATTCATCGACATTTTTGGAACGAAAAGAAATTTTGAAGTTGTATACATTTTATACACTTATCAGGTAAGATCGCCGCTAAGGCCGTCGAAACGTCAGTCACTTCCACCAACAGTCTTTCTCAAGATTAAACTAACCCGGACGATCAACTTCCACGAACATGTCCCCATTCCCCCAAGTTCAAACCATTTACTTTAACAATAAACAGTGTAAATGTATATTCTTACCCCTGGGTTCGTGTCCTCGTCGTAGCTGTTTTGTAGATATCTAACCAAGCTTTCCGACAGCGGCGATTTTATGTTTTTATAACGCAAACCTCTGGAAGACAGGGCATTAACCTTCGACTTTCGAGCTTCTCGAGCTTCGCAGTGCGAGGCCATGGTACATATAGATGGTAATTCACTAATTCCACAAGGCAATAAATCAGAGCAGGAGGTCGAATAATAATGCCAGTTAATTATTAAAATGTTTAGCGACCTCGTTATTTTACTCCTCAACAAATAGATGAATGAGTTACAAGAGGATATAACAAGGTGATTTGAATGATGTGGTTGATACAGGATTAAAACCACGACTTACTCCAACTAGGTTCAAGACAGTTTTATTTGATTAAGAGTGGTTGTATGCAGCGCAAGTTGGCTATGTAACGCAGCAGTCAAATTGAAGCTTCAACATCCCACCTGCGCAACACCCGTTTAACTTTTGAACTTTGGGTTGTTCAAATTCCCCTTCCTCGGGCCCGAATGGTTGTTCGTGTCTACACAAGATTTGTAAATTATCACAAATGATAGAGTGAACAGACAAGAATAATAAGCAGTCAATGTTCAATGGGAAACACTGAGTAAAATTAACACGTTTTCATTAAATGTAGATTCCATTGCAGTAGGTAAGAAATGGGTATTGGTTGTGTGGCGGTGGATTGAACCAGAAGGGTGGCTTGCTGTGCATTCACGCATAAGATATCGTTGCGTAAACGGGGAATGGAGGTGTATGGTGGCCCAGAAGGGGGCAATCCTCACAAATAAAAAAGATCATTTACTACATAAAAATCGTTATATAACAAAAAGAAAAATTACTGAGCATAAGAATAAAGCACTCCATAATGCAAAGCATGATGCAGATCAAATGAAAAGTGTACTGATATGTTTAGGATCGAACTTTAGTAAGTTAATATTAACCAACATCATGTATATATCTTCTACCAGTTGAATAACAAAGCAGGTGGGTTATTCACATGAGCGTGTGAACATTACAAAAAGTACGCTGCAAACAAAATCAACACCACACTGCTAATAAAATCAACAGCACACTACAAATAAAATCTACAGTACATTGCAAATAAAGTGACGAACACGCTGCAAATTAAATTGAAAGCGCACTGCAAGTAAAATCAACAGCACGCTGTAAATAAGATCAGAGCCTCACCGCAAACAAGATCAAACGCACACTGCAAATGAAAGTAAAAATCCATGCGCGCGCAGACGTTCGATCAAGCCTAGAACGGAATTCTAAGATCACCTTTCGCGGGCTTTCCCTTCAGCATTGCGGAACAAGATGGCGTCAACTTTTGTGAGGAATGACATTAGAGAGGCTGTACGTGGACAATTTTCACGCACGCTTGGTACAGTTTCAAGACCTGAAACAAGCAAAGAAACCGAGATTGACAGTCGTTCTACTACTCTTGTTCCAACCAGAAGTTCCTCTGATCGTACGAGTGATCGTACTTTGTCGTTTGAGGAATTTTATAGAATTCACCACTTGCGAAATCCTGGAAAGACAGGGTTCTGGGTTACCAGCGCGAGCTATGATTGGTCGATCTAAATCTTCAGCCAATCGCAACTCGTCCAAGTTACACAGAGCCCAGTCCTTTCGGGGTTTTGCATGTGATCAATGCGAGAAGAACAACGTCAATAAGGATTCAAACTAGTAAAGAAGAAAAAGAAGAAGAGTTTATCAGCCAATACCAACCCACCAAAGAAAGCACAAGTGCAGAAATTAAAGTTGGCATTGCTGCCCAAACAGATGAGGTTATTAAACTTCGCCGCGGATACACACAAGTGGCTACCATTAACTCTTCTGCAAGCAGCGTAGAGATCATCCAGAAGGAAATCTCTAAGCATTCTAGTTTTGATCAGTTTTCTGATGAAACAGTCACATGTGTTCTTTTGTGTCCCGACTTTCGGGAAGTTAGGTGGAGATCCTGGAACAAAAGACCTATTTACTGTATTGTATATTTATTATTATATATTATTGTATTGTATGTATTGTATTGTTTAAGTATGGTTTCTTTCGTGTATGTCGTCCCAGAGAAGAGCTAGACACCTAAAGCTGCCATATCAGTTCATTCAGATGATGACGATTATAAGCTTGGTACCTGTCCTGATGGAGGATGGCAATGATGCTCAGACTGAGTCTTCCACATCACATGGACTACTTGGTGAGAATTTCTTGCATAATAACCAAAGGTGTATAGAGACTTAGTAAGAGGTAAATAATTTTGGCTGGTAACTTAACTACCTACAGTATATATTTATATACATACATACATACATACATACATACATACATACATACATACATACATACAAACATACATGCATACATACATATATAAAAATACATAGATATATATATATATATATATATGTATATGTAGATTGTATATGCATATTCCAGCAGTTCAAAATTATTAAATGTCGTTACACAGCGTTTCACTCTCCACACGATTTTCAGACGACTATAAAGACTTTGCAGTTTAAGACTACGTAAAAGAAAGGAGGGAAAGGGTGAAACCTGTAAGAAAGATCGAAGTAGTATTTTTAGGCGAACCGGCCATTGGTATGGTAGGAATCGTAAGGAGTCCTTTTCGGGTTTTGTTAAACCTGTTAAAACTGATCTTATTTACAGCGTGCTGTTGATTTTATTTGCAACGCGCTTTCAATTTAACTTGCAGCGTGCTTTTTACTTTATTTGCAATGTACTGTAGGTTTACTTTGTAGTGTGCTGTCAAGTTTATTTGCTTTGATTTTGTTTGCAGCGTACTTTTCATTCGATCTGCTTCGTGTTTTCAATTGTGCAGTGTTTTATCCTTATGCTCAGTAGTTTTTCTTTTTGTTATATAGCGATATTTACGTAGTAAATGATCTTTTGTGAAACTGTCCCCTGTGGGCCACCGTAAAATTGTGACTTGTGTTATTGATATTATCAATGGCGAGCTTCCTGGGTTTCCTAAATTGACGCAGTTAAACCTTTCTGGAGGGCGGCTTGCACGCGTGCTGCGGCGGACAGCCCGAGTCTTTTCCGATAAGTGTTTGGGGGACTCACTAAGCTTGGTCTCTGCTTCGGTATACCATCGTTATCTCCGTCTATTACACGGGATGGTGGTACGTTTTCGCCATGTTCCGGTCGTGGCACCCCGGTATTTTTTCTTGGTTGATGTTTTCCAAGTTGTTTTCTTTCTTAAATTTTTCTTTTCTTTCGTAACATAGTATTTTCATGTCGCCATTGTCGCTATCTGACTCGGTTTTGGTACGACGTGGCTCAGTTACAACGTGTTGAAGCTGGCGTTTCTTAAGCGGCATTCCAAGTTGTTTCCGGCGGGTTTCTGTTCTGGTGGTGGTAGTGTCAAAGGAAGAAATTCGCATGGTAACAACAAATTAGGGTGTAACCGGCGATGTCTTCCGCGATTTGACTCGGATTTCACCTGGTACCTTAGATTCTCGGGTTTACAGTTGACAAGAACGTGGACCTCCTCCTCCCATTGAGATCGCAGCTTACCCGGTCCACCACGTTCCGTCTAGTTCCTCACCAACACGCGATCTCCCAGTTTTAGTGTGGTAAATTTTGCCTTTCAGTCCTAGTATTCCTTTCCTTTTGTGTTCGTCTCCAAGATGTATTTGCTGGTAAGAGAATAAACATCTTTCAGAGCAGTATTCCATTTCTGTGCAAAATCCTTATACCCTGTTGTTTGATCAGACCTAGTGGAACCAAATATTACATCAATTGCCCATCGAGCAAAACGGCCAAACAGGAGGTAGAACGGTGAAAACCCAGTTGCTTCGTTCTTGGTACAATTGTAAGCATGCACCATTTTCGATACGTGCTGGTACCACCTATTCTTTTCGTTCTCTGGAAGGGTCCTCAGCATGGACAGCAAGGTTCTATGGAATGTTTCTGCCTTACCATTCCCCTGCGGGTGGTACTGTGTTGTTCTTGAATGGATTATTCCACACGATTTCTTCAATTGGTGAGTTTCTTCTTGAACTCTTTTTCGTAATCGTACAAGATGTGAGCTAAGAAGCCATGTTTTAAGATGGTGTTGGTGTATAGTTTTTCGGCTGCTCTACGTGCCTCTTTGTTCTTTGCTGGATAAGCTTGGGTATAGTGGGTACAATAAATGATCAACTATCACTATGATATATTCTTGTCCACTTGAACTCTTCTCGAGATGAAGAAAATCTAAAGATACTAACTCGAGGAGCACGTAGGTGGTGATGTGTAGGAGGGGAGCTCGTGTCTGAGTTGCTGGCTGTCGTTTCAAGCAGCCACACAGTTTGGTGACAAAATGTGTTACGTCTCTCTGCATGTACCGCCAAGAAAACGATCGCGGGCGAGTTCCACTACCGTCTCTGAACCAAGATGACCCACAGCTTCTTGATGCAATTTCTCGTATACCAACAGACGAAAAGGCTGTTGAAAAACTAGCATATGATTATGAAACTATTTTTAGAATTAGCAAATGTTAATAGAGTAATGGCGGTGGCGTGATGTCGTTTGATTGAGATCAACCAATAGCAGCGGTTCAACTTCAGAGGTTGGCTTGAGATTAGAATGTTTTTTTGTTTTTTGTGATCTGGGTGTTTATACCAAAACGAGTGTACATTTTGTGAGAAGCTGCGTGGAAATAAATTGCAAAGAAATGTTTTGTTAAAACTCGTCCAGTGTGCGTGGAACCGCGATAGCGACGAGACCGTGCATTTTACGATGATATAAAAGTAGAGTGCTGCGTTGGCAGTATGGACGGCTTGTAAATAACCAAAAGGGTTGAGAAACTGCCAATACTTAGGAATGGAGAAACTGACGTTTCGAATGAAGGCCCTTAGTCGGAGTGAAATGTAAAATGCAAAACAAGTGGAAGAAAATATAAGAACACCACCTACTTTTTTTGTATTTTACGTTTCACTCCGACGAAGGGCCTTCGCTCGAATCGTTAGTTTCTCCATTCTTAAGTTCCGGCAGTTTCCCAACCCTTTTGGTTATCTACGTACACTTTACAACTACGAGCGAAACTTTTCCCACAACACTTCGGTGCAGTTGTGTTTTTGGTTGTTCTTCGTGGTCTTAAGATTCCGTCACGTCCAATATCGAGTCTCTTCCACTTCCGAAGCAAATCTTTGGTTTCCGGGGCTTCACGTCTTAGCTCTTCATTTGTAAGTTGACAGTTCCGAGCTTCAAGTGTACGAACCTTGCCGAGGATAGGATCTTCCTTCTGTGAACGGATTGTTTGGGTTGTATCAAACTTCTGTAGTGTTCCAAGTTCGTACGCAAATTCGTTGTTGTTAATGGTATCCGGGTTCTCGGTAATCGCAGTTATCCATGTCTTCTGGTGTTGGGCCTGTATTCCGATTATGGAAGCTTTGATAGTGTCTCGAGGTGTCTCTTCAGTGAACGATTTCATATATTCCTGGATGTTGAGAGACATTCTGGGAAAGATATGAGGGTTTTGGTTAGTCTTTCCTGGTCTATACTTGATGGTAAATGGAAAGCCAGCCAGTTCCGCTACCCAACGATGGCCGGTTGCGTTAAGTTTTGCAGTGGTGAGTTCGTATGATAATGGTTGCTATCCGCTAATACCGTAAAGGATTTTGAAAAATATAGGTAGTCCGAAACTGTTCGCACACGGCCCATTTTAGTGTTAAAAACTCCAATTTGCCACAATGCAAATTATAGTTATGTTCTGCAGGAATTAATGTGCGGGAGCCGTAACTAATAACGAGCATATCACCATCTTGTTCTTGATAAAAGACAGCTCCGAGGCCATTTTGTTTCTGATGA
>JBAHVQ010210900.1:0-12118 GCA_036872915.1 Nanipora kamurai
TTTCTGTTCTAATGTTTATTTTAGCTTGAAAATTGAAAAATTACAAAGTGGTCTTAAACTTTTGTTAATGACTGTAGATGTTCAAAGAACAGGCAATGCAAAGTGGGTAGGGAATCCCAGGATCAGATCACCACAGCAAAGAACTCCACGGTGCTGTAGAACTAAGAACATTGAAGTGGTTGATAACCAGAGTATGTGAATATAACTTTGTAGAAATACCACAGTATTTATTGACTACTATCACCATGCATATTTTCATGGAATTAACCAGAGTATGGCTAAGTAGAGGAACTGCAGACTGAAGTAGAGGAAACTTTTATGTGGTTTGACTCCATTATGGTAGAAGATGGTGAACAAAGTAACATGGAAAAAGGTTCGATATGAGCAGTTGAAGTGAACAAAGTGGTTATCCCTTTGAAGTTGAACACAAAAGCCTAAGCAAAAATGGGCTCGTTGGCTGACGCATTCTCCATCACTTTAAAGGTTTTTTAAGCCCTCTTGTTCCAATTTCATTCACACCTCTGTAGATGGCATAATTACACTAAAGGATAAAGCCACTCACGATAAAGCATTTAAGGAGGTTCTTCAACGGGCAGGAGTGAACAATTTGAAATAAACAAAGTGCCTACTTGGTGTCAGTAAGTTTGTCTTTCTCGGAAGTCAACTCACAGACAAGGGGATTGTTCCTGACCCAAAGAAAGTGAGGCAGCACCATTATCAGAATCACTGGACCAACGGAATGAATGAAATAGAACACAAATCTTACAGTGTGCATAGCTTCGTTCGGATCGGCCTGTTAAGTTTACTCTCCATTGCCTGGTTGATTCATTTAGTTCTATCACTGATGTCAATAATCTTAAAATTGAAATGCTTCTCGATAATGTAGAGCCAGGAGTATCTTCGGTAAGCGCAGCAGCAGTGGCTTCTTCAAGATAAGCTTTAGATTGACAGCGAATTTACAATATATTGATTCTAATAAACCAAAGCTGTTGGTTACAAACCTGTTTCATATTCAGAAGAGCGGTTCTCCGACTCATTGACATATACTGTAATCAAGTTCAGACTGTTCAACATTATTGGCACCGTTTGCATTACCTGTAACTTCACTAAAAGTTGAACAAAAATATGGTTCATGCGGTAGCTTGATGCATATTAGACGACCAGGAAACGTTCATCAACCCTAGACGGGAATCGAACCAACAACCTTCTGATGACTGATGAGACGCCATCTGAGTGTTGGTAGCTTAATGGTTAGAGTCTAACATAAAGCATGTCCATTCAAATAAATTTGAATGGACGTGCTTTATGTTCGTTAGTTTTCATAAGTTTAAAACAACTTTAGGCAGACACTTACCTCTTTTTAGCTTCCAGTTATAAAAATAATAATATAATGAGGGTAATTTATGAATTAAATTTCCCAGCGGTTTAAGACATAGAATAGTGGTAAAGGGTTGGTTGCACGTTAGTATTCTTACAGGTAGTCCTATAATTTAATTTATTAACGAAAACCACTACTGTATGTTTGGGAAAAAGAAGTGAAGTGTGGAGCACGAGAAGTCTTTTGATCCTGTCGTCGTCTATTTTCCTCACCGGCATCGATGGACAAGATCGGCATATTTAAGTTACTATCATTCCTTCCTCCATTAAGGTTCCACCATACCATAGTTAATGAGCATCTGTCGAATACACGTCTGTCATTCAAGACACACGTCTGTCGTTCAGACAAACAAACCAAGAGGCATGTAGCGATTTACAAAATCATGACGAGGTATTAATTGTATGCAAATTGTAAAAAATGAAGACCAAGAGACTTGAACACTTCACAATTATGAATTTCGCACTGACTTTTAAGCATCACACTGAAATTATCACTTGTAATTTAAATGATCAAAATACCACTTTAAGATATGTTCTGCGCTTTGCCGATGGAGCTCAGAGGCTCGAGGAGAGTTTGAGCTACTGCTTTCTATATACAAGGAATATTTGGCGTTAATCCTCAGTAACATGAAATGATATTATATTTGGCGAAGGAAATTTTCAAGTATTAGTCACAAAGATATATTTTGAGACACCACCGGGACCGGTTGCGAAAAATTGAAATCTAAGGCCTCTGGCTGGGAATCAAACCCGCGACTCTGCCAATGTAGTATAGTGCCTTGCCAACTAAGCAACGAAGGCCGTTACCGAGAGAGTGGTCAAATGCAAGAATTCTGTATATGTATCGGTGGGAATGCCGGTGAAGTGAAGGGTATATTCGGAGAGCCGGAGGCCCTAGAGTTGCAATTTTTCGCAACTGGTCCCGATTGGGTCTCAAAACATATCTTTCTGACACTCGACAATTTCCTTCACCAAATATAATATCATTTCAAAATTCTCAATTCAAATCTCTCTCTCCTCCACGTCGGCCATTTTTGGCTTCACTTTTTTGATTAGCTCATTGACTGGAGTCAGCCTTCCAGTTTGTACAGAGTTCAGTGGTTTGAGCTTCCTCAGCCAAGTGCTTTAGCAAAAAAGAAAGAGTTAACATCAAAAAAGGGAAAAACGTCAAAATGGAAAAGTAAAAACGAAAGTATATTTATTACAATTCTTTTCCCAAATTTAAATTTTGCATTGAAATCTACTTTGAAGATTTTCAACAAATGAAATCTACAAAAGACATTTTGGTTTTGCAATTTCAACAAAATCTACAAACGATGTTCTCCGTTTCCAATTTCAAAAGAACGTTTCTCTCTTGGCAAAAGACGCCTTGATTTTGCGATTTCAACAAATTAAATCTACTGCTGACGTACTTGTTTTGCAATTTCAAGAATAAGACTTCTGTTTTGCGATCTCAAATTTTCTTTTTACGATTTAAACAAATGAAATCTCAACACAGCATTTATCTTTTGTAGTTTTGACATTTCATAAATGAAAAACCATTCATTAATGGCCAACGAAAATGGTAAACGAGCCTCCTTGGCTTATACAGGACAAAAACAAACGTTTTTGATACGAAAATGTACGATATTTAGATGTTTAAAAGGATGTTTTGGTTACTGCCAAATTTAAGCGCTTATTTTAGTCAGGTCAGCCGGGTTCAACATAAACCCGAGCCAGACATCGAATTTTTATCCGGTCTAAGGGACGGACCATTAAAAAAGTTATGGAAAGTTTGGGACTTCTTTGTCATGCACGCAATTTATTTCGGCGTTTGTCATTGTTGCTGGGGTTTTTTTCTGAAATCTGAATATGATGTCTGGTAGGATTTCTCTTGTTAGAAAATTGCTCTTTGGGTTGTTGCTGTGCTTATTAACTTTTTTCTGTAGAGTTCTTGTTGCATATTTTTTAAAGGATTTTTTTTTTGCATGTATTTTTTCAATCGTTTTTTTCACACATTCCCTTCACTTTTCTAATGGTTCGTCCGTAACCAGGCCAGTTTGCCAATATAATTGGGCCCTTAGGCCCTCTTCATATGAGCTGGGCCAGCCGGTCTTACCGGAATAGCTCACGTTGCTGAGATATTTTTGAGTCTGGTTTCACAGATGAATATTACTGCCGGGCTAACCCAGTTAATTAATCGTTAGAGATAAAAATGCGGCGATCAAGCTTTTCGATGCCTTACCGTTGTCGATTTCATCCCTGCAAGGCGAGCTGGCCGGGCTGATTGAGTTCAAATGAAGAAAAATAAGCTCGTCTAGCTACAATCCCTACTGACTCAACCTGGATCATGCTTTACTGGGCTGGCCTGGTATTGAATGCGATCTGAAAAAAGTATCTGATTTTGATAAAGGTGACGGGATCACAATACAACTGGGCCAGCCCGGCTCATACGCACAGGTTCTAAGAGCTTTTTACGTTTTTCCAATATTTGCCGCCACTAATACGTTGGCGTTCCTTCCATGTCTACTCTTTCAATGTGCTATTTATTTCGCCAATTAATATTGCATTTTAGAGTTCAATGTGGTCCAGCTTCATACGTAAATGACTGTTTTTACAGCGGTTCATTTAGAGTGACGTTGGACGAGTCATAACCCTTGCACTTTTCGTAGGGAGGGCTAATGTGCGCCCAGTTAGTGACAGCATTTTCTCCCCATTTCTAAAAGCCACCGTGACCTGCTCCATTTGAAAGTGCCTTTGGGTTGCCCAACTGACCCTTGCCCTGCGAGATCTCAGGTCTTACCCCTGTTTTAATGGCCAATAGATGGTTTGCAACCAATCCCGGTGAGATTTTTAAAAAAACAAACGTGGCGGCCATGTTGGTACGAATACTGCGGCCGTGCGTGCCATTGCAAGTTGAAGCCTGGGCAACAGAAAGGTGCAGCACGTGATTGATTTTTTGGTGCTGCGAAGACACACAACGTTCTCAGAACGTTGTGCAAGGTTATCGTTTGGAGAACGGTAAAGTAGAAAAGTGCCAAAGTAGAAAGAATTTTCTGTGAGTTTTTAATCAAGTAGCATATTCCACTAAATAACTGAGTCAGTCGGTTGCTTTCAGAAACTACGGATTGGTAGAAAACGGAAATCCGACATGGCGTCGTATATGACACCAGCTATGTCTGCGGAGATCACCGAAGAGAAGCTGCAAGAGAAAGGTTTGTATGTAATTACCTATCATTTAACGTAATTGTAAGAGGAAGGAAGTATCTGAAACGCTAAATTGACGTGTTCAATCACATTTGTATAAGCTTTTCAGAAGCATTACAGAAAAGTAGTTTGGGAACCAGAGTTTGAGTAAACTACTGAACGTTGTGAAGGCCTTGGAGGTTTTAGGAACCTCATAAATAGAATTATTAACTGATTAGGTCAATTCTATCAACCTCGTCAGATAAAGAGCTAAGGGAGCAGACCTCAAAGAAAGTAGATTTGAGGTACAGTACCATCCTTTCATAAATCTATCAGAACATGCAGTTCCCCACAGGCACAGCTCAAAATCGAGGCTTCCAACATCAGCAATGTGGCAAAAGTCCCAAGCCAACTAGACTAGTTAAAACCTTTGGCCAGGCAGCAATCAAATACTAAATAAGAAAGACTTTAGATAATGCAAAGAAAACAGGAATGAACTTGTCACCCCATTGTGACTTTTTAAATTTACTTCTAAGGCCAAATAATATGATAGCTGGAACAAATGAATATATGGGGAGATGTGGGTGGTGAAACCACATTAAAATGTTGTAATGGGAGTGTTACAAACTCCTTGAGTGGAAATGCTGAAACATGTGAAAGATGAAAATATGTGTTTTATTAAAGCAAGGGCTCCACATGTTATTTTTATCAAGTGACCAATACATTGGATCTACTTTCATCATCTCAGATAAACTGAATCCTGTGATAGTGAAGAATTTTCAACCATGCACCTTTGACAACATTTGTCAAGAGTTAAATGATTACTTTAATGTATTTAACATGTTAAGGTGCAAGGGCGCACTGGCTGATGCTAAACAATTTTACTTGTCTTGTGGATGAGCCTGGGCATTAAAGTGCTTATGAAGTGAAATTTAAGTTGGTCTTATTTGAAATAGTGCTTGAAATTAGTTAAGAACACCTTTTGTAGTTTCTCTTTATCTCACTTTGTTTTTGAGATATTTCAGGTTTTATATATTATGTAAATGAGGTAATCTGTGATGTCATTTAGTTGATGAAACATTTGGACAAATTGGTAAATATGTTATAACTCATCCACTATTCAAGGATATCAATTGCTTCAATTCACCAGTTAAGTTTAAAATACTGAGCCCATCTTCATTAAAATATTGTTGCTTTTCTTAAAAACAGAATAGTTCTTGTCCTACTATGATTAAGCAAGATGTTGTGTCTGTACTTTCACATGGTGTATAGAATGATGAAGTTGGCAAGTATAACAAAAAATATGCCTGAGAAAGGCTAAAAAAAGAATTATAGTTTATAGACTTGGGGCATCTGGGAATGAATGCATGACTGTGGAAACCATAATTATTTTAATGTGGATGGGTTCAGTACTGTGAACTTCACCTGTGGATGATCTTCAGCAGTCCTAGGTACTATGTGACATGCATATACTAAAACAATAGTGGATAGTGCATGTATCTAAAAGACATCTAGAACTCACAAAGCCTGTTCCAAATGCTGCTCTTATGTATATTCAAATAGTCAATATGCATTGACAAAGCAGGGGGAAATATATATAGATTCATCAATGAAAGGGTTTCCAAATTATCTCATGGGTGTGAGACATTTCTTGGCATTAGCCAGAGTAAAAGAAAAGTCTCCCTTGCCAGTAAAGGATTTATGCATGGTTTCCACTTAGTTGCAATTGTGGTAAATTCAAATGGACTTTAATGGGGGACTATGTTACAACATTTTTGGTTCCATATAGTTACAATTGTTATAATTTTGATTGCCTATTAAAATTTAAAATGTCATATTAAAACCAAACTTGGGGCCAGCAACACAGTTGAGTTTTCAGTAAAATTAACAACTTTAATTTACTCAGATCATGCTTTGTAACTTTGTAGTTTTGGAAGCCTGTTTGTGTGTTTACAGCATAAGTACAAAGTTTTAAACAAAATACGGTGAACATGTTGATGTATTGATGCATTAGCAATGTTCTGACCAGCCATTTTCTTGATGCATAGGGAGGACTGGTACTGGTATATCCATCATATGGTTTTAACAGTTTTATGACCCTTTGTATATGTCAAGGCCGACTTTAAACATCAATTTTGAGTCCTAGAAAATCGACTTTTATGCCACAAAATAGGGTAACAGATTGGAGAAATGTTTGAAAAGGTTTGGTCCACTAGTTAATAAAAGTACAGCTGCTGCAAAATGCTGTACTCCATAGAACCATGGAGAAACTCTGAAAGGTTATGCAGATGACCAATACCTAAATTGCCTGAAGAATTTATCATCTTGGACCATAGGGGTTTTTTTGCTATTTACTCCTAGTTATAATTTCCAGTGTATACTCTGAAGTCCCGAATAATCGTATGTATACGATTAATATTTTCGAGGAAATTTTCCACTCTATACAACATATTTCGGGTGTGTACAATTATTAATTTTCAACATTTTCCACTCTATACGCGCCTTATTTGGGCCTGCCCGATTATTTAAATATAGTCTTTTGACCAGCAGCCATTTTGTATGAAAAAGAAAAAGAAAACTCTTGTATGTTCGTAAAATGGCAGTAGAATGGAGCCAATATTTTTCGGGGACAACAGCAGTTTCAGTCATTCTTGCTCCCAGAGCCCACACGGTTGCATGAGATCAGATGGATTCATTGCGCTCTGGCTCTTGTTTTCTCAAGCTGTTTGCAGTCCACTTGCTATTTGTACTGCTTATTTTGGACTTTTCCACACTGTACCATTATTCCATCCCATACTATTATTGACTTTTTGAGATTTTTCCATTCTATACTATTATTTTGCCCTGTACTATTAATTTTGTAAGTGTTATCCACCCTGTACCATTATTCCGCTCTGTACTATTATTCGGGACTTCAGAGTATTGGTTGTGCGGATAGAAAATAGTAGTACCACTAATAATAATAATAATAAAAATAAACAAATGCCACATGCATAGACAAGTGGATGACAGTATCAATCATAGGATAGGCTATGGCTATAAGTACTACAAGGCATATGCACGGTTAAAGAGATTGAAGCTTTTGTAAATGACCTTATGCCACTTAAGAAGAAAGCTATTCAAGAGCTCTTTCAGGTATCCCTTTTTGAAACAAAAAGCTACAAAATACAACTGTATTTATACAGTAACATGGATCAGAACTAACAATGATTGATTTTACGTTTGCAGTTTTCTTAGTATTATTGAGATACTAGATGTTCTTTTTGAAGTTCCATTAAAGGTTCTATAATGACAATTAAGTTTTTCTTATCTAAAAGAACTATGCAACATCTTTTAAACTTTTTATGTATCTCGTATTGTTGTTGAGATGTTAAGATTTTTTGATATGTAAATAACACCTTGCATACGTCACACTGTGTAATGAGTTGTGTTAAAATTAGTAATTGTTGAAGTGATTTGACAATGTTATATAAAACTGTGAATGTGGGTGTACTTGCCTCATAACACTAAACAGACAAAGTTTATAGCAATTTAATAGAATAATTTTAAAGATATGCATGATTTTTTTGTAACTCATTATACACTACAAACGTGGGATACGTCTATGAATGTTAGATATGGAAAAAGTGTAAAAGCATTGCATTACAATTTCAAGACCTCCTTCATATATGAAAAATTAATTTACATTTCATGGGCACTTTAAGAAATTGTTAGTTACAAAATTTGAGGTAAACTGTTTGATAATCATGCTAATTTACATGTAGTTTCTATTACTGTAAATTATTCTTCACCATTATTGCTCAGAATTTGTAGGAATTCTTGCTAGTTCCATCAATCTTTTCATTTGTACAGTTTGCAATCTTAAGTGGGATTACATTCCAATATTCTGTTCAGTGACATCCTTATCATACAATTGTTTGGAATTCAAATATACCATATCCAGTCAATTGAATAACAACAGGTAGTTGCATTTTCTTTGCTAAAAAGAAAAGTTTGTCTTTCAACATTGATGCAGAATTTCTTCTTAATCAGAGAATATATTCTATTTGAATTGAATGAATATCATGTTTGATCAAATTTTGGTCTTGTTCAGACATCAGTTTAATTTGGTTGGAAAATAGGTATCTAACAGTAATTTGCAGTCCTACTACTTTACATTACTTTAAAGATTTCCTTTCCAACATCCTTGAGAAAGCTGCTCTGTGCATCTTGTCAAAATTCTAACAGACATTAATGAAAAAGCAAAAGTTGAAAAGACACCTCATCTATACTGGTGTATTGTACTGTACACAATTAAAGGGTAAAAGTAAGAGAGATTTCATATAATGCAACTGTCAGCCAATTTCATATAGGAGAAAATCAATCTGTTCATTGTTGGTTTAACATATTAAGAGCAAGGGTGCACTTTAGTATATTACTCTGGCTACTGCCAAGTAATATTACTCATCACAGGGATGAGGCTCAGGTGTTAAAGAGTTAAAACAAATCTCAAGTGTCTAAGTTACCAATGGAATATGCCTTATTTTTAGTGTCTCAAACATTCTCCAAACGTCAGGTCTTAATGAAAGAAAGACTTCATTATTTTTGATTATCGTATTTCTTGCTATATAAGTCAACCATATTTTCCTCAAACTGAAAAACGTATATTTTGTAATACCTGGTGTATAAGTCAACCTAGTATTTACATGTACTGGTAATGAAAAACCAATACACATGACACAAGATATTCACATTAAACCATTGTTATTTACATACCAGTAAGCTAAGGTTTGCATTACAGACTGAGTTTATACCTAAAACTTTAAAAAAAAGAGTTTGATTTTGATTTTAAACAAATATGCATATGTCTGTTATTTATACTACAAAGCTGTTGAATTCTTCATCATCATCAGAGTCACCGAACAGTTCATGAAACTCTTCCCATGTTAGTTGATCATCGAAAATATCCTCGTGGTCGCTGCCATCGGAAGACGCACTTTGTTCTGGCACTTCGTCAGGGTTTTCACCCTCAAAATCTTGTCGTAAAAGATCATCTTTGGAGCCATCCATATTGTTTGAAATGCCACATTTTTTGAAAGAGTGGTAGACAATTTTGTGTTCAATTTCATTCCATGAGTCAAGAACCCACTGGCAAGCCATGATGCCTGTCTCAAGATCTTTGTTTGGAGAGCTGAAGGTATACCAACTACTTTCAATGCTAAGGAATGTAAACAAAAACATGTATTCAATGTTTTGAAGGCTAACAGCTATCCTAATGATTTCTTAAAAAATTGCTTAAAACCAGTTAGACTATCACGCACAAATGCTGAGAATGAAAATTCGATGATGAGTTTTGCGATTGTTCATTACATTCAAGGCTTTACAGAACATATTAAAAGAATCATTGGAATGAATAAAATGAATTGGAAAGTATTTTTTACATTGCAAAGGTGGTCCTAGGATTGATCCTTGTGGCATGTCACACTGGATACTTTTATATCTAGAACAAGTATTATCGTAGCAATATTGCAGGCGATTAAAGAAATAATCCTTCATCCAATCTAATACAACTCCATGAATACTATAATATTCAAATTTATCAAACAAAATACTATGGTTAACAGTATCAAAGACTTTTGAAATGTTCAGAAATATACCTGCAGTCAACTCCTTTTGATCAATGGCTAGCATAATGTTATCATATAAAAACAGTAAAGCTAAGGAGGTTGAATGATTTTTTTCAAAAGCCATATTGATTATCAAAGAATATTAGAGTTGTTTATGTAATTAATTACACAATTGTAAACAACTCTTTCCAACAATTTAAGAAAAATATGTAATACCGACACCGGTCTATAATTGAAAACCAGTTTATACTCACCTGATTTGAATAGCAGAATAACGGAGTATTTAAATATCGCCTATACAATTTGCTTTTTTGCTTGAGGTTTTAATCCTTGTCACACAAATAATAAACTTTTAACAAATGTGAAAAGTGCCTAGCACAAATTTGAAAATTCTAGTAAGTTTAAACTTCAACATGTTGGAATATGAAATGCCAAAATAATGACTGCTTGAATAATTATACTTTACAATAAAAAAAATGATCCTCCAACAACGCCTAAACAATAAAAATGTGTATCGACAGAATCAATTTTTTTAGAGAAAATGCCTCGCGCAAGCAGAAAACAATCTGGTAAAGGTTATTCAATTGAGCACAAACTTACCGTTGTTGCTGATGCGGAAAAAATTGGGAATCAAGCTGAAGTTGATGAGTTGATGGTTCAGTCCTGGCGCAAAAATAAAAAAAGACTCAGTAGAGAAAATACCACAGCATAAATGAAGTTACCGAACTGGTATTACGAAGTTCCCTGCATTGGAACAAATTTTAAAAGGGTGGGTTACAAGTCAGCGAGAACATAACAGAGCAATGACAACAGTTATGATTCATCTAGAAGCCAAAGAACTTGCCAAGCAAATGAACATTTCTGATTTTGTCGGAGGCCCCAGTTGGTGTAGTCGTTTCGTGCAGCAAAACAAATTGTCTGTTCAAACACGAACAGAAGTTGGCCAGAAACTTCCTGATGACTGGAAAGAAAAATTTTGTTGTAAGACAAAAGGAAGAATTAGAGGTCCAAGCTGGCAGGGTTTTCAATATGGATGAAGTACCCATGGCTTTCGACGTGCCTTATACTAGAACAGTTGATACCACTGTTGCAGAAAGCATCCCTACTTCAACCACAGGTCACGAAAGGTCTGGCTGCACAGTTGTTTTATCTTGCTCCGAGTGATGAATTCTGAGAAACTTGAATCTTGAGAAACTTGAATCTGATGTTGGTGAACAAGCTGTGAATAATGAACAATTTCCTGAATTTTTTCACAGTGACACTGTGGATGAAGAGTTTAATGGGTTCTAAGTACAGAACTTTAATGTTGTTATTTTTTTATAAATTAAATAAAGATCTTCCGTTAAAAATTCTATTTATGTAGTAATTTTTCTGCGCTCCTTTTAGTGTGCGTTAAATTACTGGTCCTTAATGCAGGCTACAATGTTGCCAGCTTACAAATAGATTTGATTTATATATTTATTATGTATTTTTAGTGTGGGTAATGCGATGGTGCGGGTAATCTGATGAATATTATATCAAAATTTTGACAAAATAATCAAGTGCGGGTAATGCACCGCACAGGTAATATGCCGGAAATTACGGTATGTAATTATGTATATATATGTATATATATATGTATATATAAACCAAGAATGATAACCAAGGTGGTTGTAGTGCTGGCTTGAGAATAAAGAGCACTCAACAATAAAGAGCGTGAAACTCAGAGTAGCGAATTTCAGCAAATTTCGTCTATTTTCACTTTCCATATGTATATATATATATATATATATATGTATATACCGTAGTTGACCGGGTAAGCGCCCACCATCACGACGTTTTAATTTTCATCAAAAGAAGGGGGTGGGCGCTTACACGAGAAAAATGTGCTTTACGCGAAAAAGCGATTTTATGTGTATAAAGTCACTTTGACTTTATACGAAAGCGAACAAAACCATTTTAATACTCTTAATATATTGAAACAAACAAAA
>JBAHVQ010210911.1:0-12118 GCA_036872915.1 Nanipora kamurai
CGGACCGGCTTCCCGAAGGTGCGAGTTCAAATCCCGCTCGGGTCAACTTTTTCAGTTGACTTCAGCAGTGTAGGTTATGAATTTATCGTTTCATATTACCCTGAGGATGGTTCTGAAATATAATACTACTGTTGCCCATTGCTTTCTAAACCTCTTCCCCGTCAACACTATTTGGCAATTACTGCAACATAAAATTGTTAGACCGGATGTCCTCGGGGTAAGTTTCCCTCTTAACTGTAACTTCAACAACCAACGACAAGTTACAAGCGAGTTTACCATGTACCACCAGTTCGTGTAAGTTTACTTTGTAACAGCGCCTTAAATATCAAATTCTTATGTTTGAAATAATTTTGCAACTTCATACTTCACAAAACGTGACCTTAAAAACCAAAATGTAAATCACCTTAACAACTCCGTCGAAGCCAGGGATGATGTTTACACCAGCTTTCTTTCCAACCAACTTACTCTCAATCTTATCACCCATAGCTTGCATGGAATATGAATTTGGACCAATGAATACTACACCGTTGTCTTCCTAATTCACAAAAATGTTGATAATAGTAATATTTTAAAATCATGACGCACTACTTGACCACGGTATCAAAATATAAGTAAGCAAATGAACTGATGGGATTTAGTGCTTTAGAGTGTTTCATTGACATGGTCAATAAGTGGACCTTACTTGGTCAGCGAGCCTTGTCCCACATTAACAACGTGGAGTTATTGTTTACAAAGTATTTTGCCTTTTAAATTAAGGTAAGTGTTTGAAAAGTAATCAAACTCCACCGTTAGACTACTTATCAAACACTTGTGTTTGGTCTGTTGTTTTCTGGTGGTATACCCGTGGTGTATCTGGTGGTATCTGGTCGTATCTGGTGGCATCAACCCCCAATCACGTGACGGAAAACTGCTGAATAAAAATCTAATTAATTACGTGCAACTTTACCATGTAGTAAAATTACTCTCAAAGGATTGGTCGCTGAGTTGTTTGGAATCCTATGGTACAAAGTGCTAAAGTGTAAATTCAACTACCGTGGTAACTGGTTCTAAACAAAAATTTGATCCCATTATTGGAAATCTCCAAATTTGGAGGATATGCTTCTGGAAAAAAATTAAAGATATGAAGATATATGGAAGATAGATAAGAAATATATGTTAAATTAAAAGATTTTTAAATCCAGTCGCTCGTCGCTTTAGTACGCTATTACAAACGGGCGATGGCACAGCGAGACTGCACGGTGCCGGTGGCTAATTAATGGTTAGCACCTTCTTCACTCGTCCACGACGATACGCCCTCCAGTTTCTGGGGATTTCGCTAACCCATACAGTTAGCCTGTACGATTTTTTTTTCACTTTAGAGTCATGTACAATCGGTATCCCTCATTATACATATTTAACGTAAACTACTGCTACGGGATTCAACAACACTTTCATTGAAAGCACAGTCTTTACCCTTGTTTAAATTTGTTAATTTGCACATGTTTTAGTTCAGTTTGAATCCCAGGTTTGAATTTTATACAAATCAGTACATTCTTCTGGAATTGGTATTATTTCCAAGATCTTTTTAAGTGAATAATTTTTGAAGTTTGTTTTGTCAAAGATAAGCATTTTTTTTTTTAAATGGTATGTCATATCTTTTTATCTCGTGTGATATCTTCTAATATGTATTTAATTTAATCTGAACTTATTTAAAATAAATTTAATTAATCAATTTTTTGAACGAACTACTTCAAATTTATCATTTTGGTAACTGCGTGCAGGAGCTGAGTGCTCAGTTGGCCTTTAGGGTCAGTTTAAGTTGTCTAAGTTAATTTGGATCCAAAAGAGAGTATGATTGCACTCCCAACTCCCTTAATACGTGCACCTCTGCTTACACTCTCAGACAGGACTCCAGGCTGACAACAGTAACACAAGAGTGTAACAATACACGATGGGAAAGACGGCTTTTACACAGCATGCGAATGTTCTTTAAGCTCGTTATCTCGGAAAAAACGATTTCTAAGTCCCAGACGGGAATCGAACCTGGAACCTTCCGATAGCCAGTGAGACGCTCTAACCACTGTGCTACCAAGACTGAGATGGTGAGCTAAGGTCCAGCTTCGTCATATGGGCTCCCAAAGTGGAAGCCATAATATGACAAGAATGTAAACGACCTGAATGTTGAACACAAATCTTTGTGTATCTGGAAGCTTGGTGTATTTCAGACAAAATTTCTTTACAACCTCAAAAATAAATTCGCCTACGGTATACTGAAACGAGCAACAGACTGAAAATATTAAACGCCTTAAACATACCAGGATGACCCCCGAACATCCACGGGTTTAGATTAGATTAGATTAGATTAAATTAGATTAGATTAGATTAGATTAGATTAGATTAGACTAGGTTAGGTTAGATTAGATTCGATTCGATTAGATTAGATTAAAGTTAAATTAGTTTAGATTAGATTACATTAGATTAGATTAGATGAGATCAGATTAGCTTAGGTAAAGTTAAGCAAGGTTCGATTGGATTGTGCTAGATTAGGTTAATTTAGATATGATTAGATTAGATTAGTTTAAATTAGATTAGATGAGATCAGATTAGGTTAGGTAAGGTTAGGCAAGGTTCGATTGGATTGCACTGAATTAGATTGGTGTAGATGAGATTAGATTAGATTTGATTGGATTAGACTGGAATAGATTGGATTAAATTAAAGGTAGATCCATTAGATTAGATTACGTTAGGCAAGGCTGGATTAGATTAGATTGGATTAAATTAGGTCAGGTTAGGTTAGGTTAGATTAGATTAGATTAGATTAGATTGGACTAGACTAGACTGGACTAGACAAGACATTGGATATGATTAAACTAGTTTAGATTGGTCTAGATCAGATTAGCCAATGTTAAATTAGCCTAGATTAGATTAGATTCAAAATTCTTAAAATATTTAAAACGATAAACCAAACTCTCAATCTCTGCATCAGAGTACAGCACAAAGAAAAATTGAAAATGAAAACTACTTTTATGCAAAACGTCACACCAGAAAGATTTACGGAGGAATATGCTTAATTCAGGCTTGGGCCCTGTGGTACAAAGTATGCGGTTGAGTCACCCTTCCTGAACCCTTAATGAACCTCGTGACTGCTTTGCGTATAAAAGCCTCGACCTCTTCAGATTTCACTGTAAGTTTAATTCGCAAGAAGAGCCTTCTCTCAAAATTTCAGTTCCTCGCCTTCTCATTTTCTCCAGTACTCAAACCTTAACACTTCTTTATGATGAAGTCATGAGTATTGTTTAGTAGGAAAATTTGATCTTACTGGAAATCAACACGGAAATAATTTGCTTATTCTGCTAAACAGTCAAGTTTTCCATGGGATCTGCAGGCATCAATAGGGGCTAGTATCCATGAAATTAAACCCCTTAGACGAAATTACCAACAAGAAATAACCTTACCAAAAGTTTGACGAAGTGCATGTTCTCTGACAAAAACCCATAACCCGGATGAACCTTCAAAAAGAACAAACAAACTTTTAATTGTCAATAGTATCTTAACCGTCACTTACTATAACTCAAACTATGAAATTTTGATTCGTTTTATAATTTCTAGGTATTTCTCAATAGATTTATAAACTGACGTTGTGGTACTATATACTTGCTTTTTAAAAAGTTTTAAAATGATAACTATAGATGGGAATTTGATTACTGTTCAGTGAAGATATTATTAAAATTTCACTGTTCATTCTATTTCACTTTATATGCTTTTCGTTTCATGTATTATGAAGCCGCAGTCGTCTTTCAAATCAAGTTTTAAGAAACATGGCTTATTGCTGTTACAAAGAATTCAGCAAAAAATGAAATACTCCGAGTTTTTAGCGTGAAATAATCGTAGGAACGAACTCCTGACACATTTTACTTTCAGGTTTATTATACGATACGTTGTTTCTCTGGGATATAAATATATTTTTGTGATAAATAAAGTTGTTTTTAACCATAAACAACATATATACTTTTTATATATTAAAAACTTTTAATGTCTCCATCTGGTTACCGAAGCAATATTTTAGTAAAGGTTCTATTTGTTTTTCAATCAATACACACTGTAAAGCTGCCTAATAAATATTTTATCACTTATTGTTTAAAGAAGACAAAGACGAACTGGCAGAAGGCCTATTTTTTTCTTTCCAGTTCGTTCCCCGACAAATTGTCAATTTTTTCCCAGCACGTGGATTACCGGCGCCGTAGGAAGCGCTTTTGGATTGGGGGGCTGTCAAGAACCTTTGGGGGAGGGTTATGCTCTCCCTGAAAAGTATGAAAATCTAAGGTCTCTGAAATGCTCTTTCCAGCATTTTCGTTCAACCAGAAACTTATAAACTTACCTTCTGTATTCCCGTCCAACCCGAGACCTGTGTAATTATCTTTTCTAAGATGTTACTGAAGTGTTTTTGATGATATTTAAGTAATTATTGTAAACTAATTGTAAGCGAAATGTTAATTGTAATTTATTACACAAATAATTGGGTGGCATCAGCCCCTATGGCGCCACCCCTGCAGTGCAAACAATGTGTACGCTGCAGAGACAGCGCAATAAAAAAAATGCAAACAGTAGTATAAAAGAGTGTTGCGTTGGCAGCACTGAACAGCTTGTAGATAATCAAAAGGGTTGGGAGTTTCCATAGCCTTTTGATTATCTACAAGCAATAAAAAATGGGCGTGGTAGTATGACGGAGATGAATTTGAAGCAAGATATTTTATCGGCTTGAATTCTTCCGCCTTTAAAGATACCAATACCTCAGTCATCATCAACGGAGGAGAAAGTGATTCCCCATCTTTAGCCCCAATCAAACGAGGACGCAAGTGTAACGGCAAGTTTTAGCTTGTGCTTCGTTTTATCGTCAAATTTCACGTCGAATTTGACGTCTTTAAGAGCCATTCTTAAACCTATTATAAAGAGAACAACGCAAAGAAAAACAGGGCAAGGTACTGATGAGTTCTTCACACCCATAACTTTACTGTAACAGAACGGGAACTAGCAGAAACGAAGAACTTGCGACGACTTGTGCCACCGTTTGAATGATGATATCACAAGTCGTCACAAGTTGACTTGCGGTAACTTTAGTTCTTGTTTGATCAAGGTTAAATACTCACCCAAGTCGTCTTTAAAGTGTCACAATTTCTTTTTTGTTACATTTTATCGGAATTTTAGAAACTAAATATTCTGTTATCCCAATAATTTTTATTTTTCATCATAAATGCGGCATATCTGTATAAGAAATAGTCCCCTAGAAATCTATCTGTCCCTTCACCGCCACAGGGCATCGAAGGTCTGGTGCCGTCATTTATCATCATACTTATTTCAGAAACCAAATTTCACTGTGAAAGTGTTTATACTAATTCCACAACAGCTACCAAGCCTCAAATGGCGAGATTTACACTGCATACTTGTCTATCACCACGAAGATCAACTCGGTACATAAATACTTACTGCTTGAGCGCCAGTGCTTTTAATAGCATCTAATATGGCATCCATATTAAGATAGCTTTGTCCTGATGGTGGCGGTCCGACACACACCCTTTCATCAGCCATTTGAGAGTGAAGCTAAAAAATCGAGAGGTACTTTTCTTCTAAATTCTACTGCAAATGAACAGATTTGTGAACTGATAATTGCATAAAGTCTACAGTATGAAGTAGGAGAAGGCACCTAATCACTTTCGTAGAGTCAACACAATCAACGACTTATCAGTTGATTAAAATCCATTGCCAGCCGACAATTTGAAAAAAATATAAGGCAAAACATAATCCGAAAATAAACATCTTGTGAATAACTCAAGATATGAGCTTAAAAACAAGACACAAGTGTAGCAATAATATTTCGACTTTATTGCAAAGCCTTAAACGAAGGCTTTACGATAAAGTCGAAATATTATTGCTACACTTGTGTCTTGTTTTTAAGCTCATATCTTGAGTTATTCACAAGATGTTTATTTTCGGATTATGTTTTGTCAGTTGATTAAGTTCTGTATTTTAGGGCACCATGACTGAATTTATTGTATATCCCCAAATTTGATTCCAGCGTCAACGTACAAAGTTAATCTCACGACAACAGTGTATCATTCTCACGTCTGAAACTTACCAGTAAATCTTGTCATCTCAGTTGTGAATATTATTACTTGATAATTTATAATCTATTATAAATTATTATAACTTATTACACCATAATAATAATTTAGAATTTATTACATAATAATAACAACCACGGCAACAGTAACAACAACAACAACATTCACAACAACAACATTCACAACAACAACAAAAATAAATAAATATGACAACAGAAATAACAATAACAACGATGATAATAATAATTAGTAATAGTAATTACAGAACTTGGTACACAGCCTAAGAAGGCTGTAAAGGAATTGGTCTACCCCTATCCAAGCCACGACCATGCAGGTGCAAGCGGACTTTGCAGCTTTGCACCTGTTTAGGGCCCAGCCTCAGGGTAACGAGCTCTAATTGAGCCCAAGGAAGCGTTTCCCCCAATGTGTGGGACTATGATTACAAAATGAGTTGCATCAAGAGAAAGATAGGCAGAGGCAACAAATATCTCGGGAATGGGTTGTCACGTCAGGTGCAATCGCTCAAAAAGAGACTATTGAAGAACAACATTGCGATAAAATGATGATCACGGTGGTTTCAGAAGTCTGGAAATAATTAAACTACAAGGACAAAGACTAAGTATTAGGAATTGAAATTAAATAAATGAAGAGAATAGCGGAAGTTCAGGGGGGTATGAGTAGAACAAGTGGCAGTCTAGGAAAAGTACCTCCAGATCACAGAATTACAATGGAAGATTTTCAGAGTAATTCTTTGAAGGCTTGCATGGTGATAATTGTTATTGAAAATATGATTGTATAAACACTACAAACTCTTCGTTATATCTTAGGTTTCGACTTGCTGGTTTAAGATGAAAGAAAAAAAAAAGTCATGCTAAGCATGATTTTACAAAGAATTCTGCGGTGTTTCTTCAATCATATTTTCAATAGATATAGAGAGTGCCAGTTTTATATTCACCCAAGAAGCGAGAAATATTAAATCAATGAAATTTCGAACAGGAAAGAGCAAAAAGAACCATCTCTGACAAATGCGCCAAGGAGAACGCTAAAGGAAATGATAAACAAGGTGAAGTATTTGCACAGATCCACACCACATAAAACCAAGTAAAAATATAGGATGCTGCGTAGGGAGTGTACAAAACAGTTAAGAAGGTCGATAAAATGCCGAATTTAAGGAGCACAGTTCTGACATTTTGAGTGAAGACCCTTCTTCAGAGAGTGAAAGTGTTCTTGCAAGAAAACGTTTCACTCTTTGAACAAGGAATTTTGCACAAAACATCAACATTTTTCACATACAATTGGAAACAAATTATTTAATCAATTCAGGATCCGTTGTTGTGACAGAAGAACTCTAACAGAAATTTAATAACACGAAAAGCCATCAGAAAGACGCCTGGTTGAAACAAGGAATAGAAAACAACGTAAAACCCAGAGGAAAAATTCCAGTAAACTTGAAGAAACAAATGAGGAAGAGTCAGTGGTTTCAGAAAAAGGGAAAAAAAGTTGATGAGGAAATACAACGTAAGCAAGAAGGAGACTAACGTGGTTCTTAAGGTATTGAAACAAAGGATCACTAGTAGCAACAGTTGGAAAAGTGGGGCTTGACTTAGAAAGGATAAAAGCAGTATAGCCTAAACAGGTTGTTTTACTTAAACCAGAAGCAACTTTATAAAGATTTGAATGACAATGAACAGGAGCGACAAGATATACAAACCTGGGAGAGACCGGAAATGTATAAAGTACATAAAAATGAAGGGGAGTTCACCAAAGTATGTAACACTCTACTGACTTTAATCCAAAATATGATCTGTCGACTGAAAACGTTCCCTAAGAACGTCACCAGAATCAGACATAGTGAAAAGACTCTGGCTGAAGCAGTTCAACACCTTACTGTAGTGAAGGGATTCTGGTTAAAGAAGTTCAACACCCTACTGTAGTGAAGGGACTCTGGCTAAGGAGGTTTAACACCCTACTGTCATAACAGAATAGAAACTTTAAGCAAACAACAACAGTGACGGAAACAGACCGTAGAAATTTTCGTATTTATACAGAACCTAGGTTAACTGAAGACTTTTTGGATGATTAATATGTTTTTATCCTCCAAAAAACTGAGTGAGTGGATATCGAACTCAAAGCGCAGCTTTTGCGGTTCCATGACTTGCATGACGTCGTCCAAAAATACGGAGAAATGTTCGGAGTGACGAAAAGAATGCACAGAACGAGACCGGTGGCGGGATTACTTTTGCGAGCAAAAATTAGAGATTTTCTTTGTTTCGATAAAAATTCTATTGTACGAAGAACGTCAACCTTGACGTTCCTATCGTGTTTGCGAAACTCCTTCATTGCTCGAAGATTACAAACATGTCAAGAACATGAAGCCGCTCCACATCGGTGGTTAGTGGACAGAACTAATTCGGACGACTAGTGGACGTTCGTCAAGCTCGTTATCTCAGAAAAACGATTTCTGAGCCCTAAACGGGAATCGAACCCGCAACCTTCTGATTGACCGGTGAGACGCTCTAACCATTGAAGTATACATTGCATCATATGTACTGCCTAAGCGGAAGTTACGATATGATGACAATGATGGAAATACTTAATGCTGAATACAAAGTTGGTTCATGTGCGAGCTTGAACCTGCAGCCTAGCTCACCATCTGAGTCGTGGTAGCTCTACGGTTATAGCATCTCACCGGTCATTAAAAGGTTGCGGGTTCGATTCCCGTCTAGGGCTCAGAAATCGTTTTTCTGGGATAACGAGCTTGACGAACGTCCACTAGACGTCTGATATTTACCAAGCTCCCACATGAACCAACTTTGTGTTCAGCATTAACCCTTTATCGGGGTGGTTTCAGGAGGTCTCCCTTAACGAGTAAAATCGTCTGGCGTTAGCCAGAGTAAAATTATTACTAAAATTTTATTTACTAAAAAAATTTTATTACTAAAATTATTAAATTAGTGCCCGGTGAAGGGATAAGTAGAACTAATTCGGCTACAACCCAGTTACTTGTTCGTAATGCTTAGTCATTGACAAGAATGAGGGATGAGTTGTCCGTGTATCAAGAAAGCATTGTGCTTCTAAAGTACTTGAAAAGCAAAAGGAATATCGATAGAGACTTCGGGGGAATTAAAAATCAATTCATAATTGCGGATATCTGCAGTCAACATAAATTATAAGTATCACAGGGAAAACTGATGAGTATGTCATATACCAAAGAATCTTCATGAACACAGGGACCAGTTATTAAAAGTGCTACAACAAGGATTTCCGGGATGGAATCAACAGAAAGCCCTGGTATCGCAATTCAGTGCTCTATCCATTGAGTGATTGACGATAGCAGTTGCCGAGAGCTTGGTAACAAGTTTACACCCCATCCACACGTACGCGTTTTACAACTAAAATGCATACTTTTCTACGCGTTTTGGTGGCCATTTGCCCTCCTGTTCACACGTAAACGATGAATGAGTGGCGTCGTTTTCATCAAAAACGGATACTTTCGAAATCGTCTTTGAAAGTGGAGACTTTTGAAACGGTGTCGGGTCCACCCCACCTAAGCAGAGGACAGCTTTATCCTGATTAGTTGGAGTGCCCTATGATCAGAAACGAGAGGACATGGTTATATTTAATTCGTCGTTAAGAAACAGTCAACAAGAACAGCGGAATTTATGGACATTTTTCATTCGAATAGCTGCTGATAAGGTCAAGGAAAACCTAGGTATAAAACTGGTTTAAAGCTAGGTACACGATACAAAAACGCTCGCGTGGACGAAAATTTTTCATGCGTTTTCAGTTTAATGAAAACCGATAGATCTGAAAACGCGTACGTGTGGAGGTAGCCTTAGTATCTCACCGAAAAGACTTTCACGAACGAAGCAAGCCTAATTACAGTCAAGGGCAAGGGTACTATTAACCCTTTAATGCCTGAATTTTTTCCTTTTGTTTATTGTTCTCTCTTTTTCACTCCCTCATTTGTTCTTTTGTTACAACTTTATGATATATGGGGCACTAGGCGTTTCAGGGTTAAGGATTTGGGAGGTGGACAGCGGGTGGACAGTTATCGACAAAGCTCTTTGGATGACCTTAAGTTTTCTACAACAAAATGTTTAACCAAAGAGATTAGTAGAGAACTGCACTGGCACGTTTTGACTCCAGGACATAATTCAACCCCGTTTTTCTCTTCGCGATATGTAAACATGCATTCTTTCAGTGAAGACGTCCTCTTCGTGTTTGCCTTTACATTATTCCTATATTAGAACATCCGAGTATTGACTGGCATATTTGACTGGTATATTACTGGTGTATTTGAATATAGAAAACTTCATGAAAACCTTGGTTTGGAATTTTTCCAATCAGTCAGTATATTCATGATGTCCCTGCCTCGACATTCGTGAGCCTTACTCTCATAAAAATAACAATGTCAACATAAAGATACACAATGTTAATAACTATTGATATTTATCTCGTACTGACTGTAGATTGTTTTCTATAAACTTACAGCATATTTATCGGCTTCACTGTATATTGCAACCGACTTGATACCAAGACGTTTGCAAGATTTCATAACCTGCAAATAAGATTAGATTCACGTATTACTATAACAAACTCCAAATTTTCGAATGGACCAAACTGGCAAACTGACCCCATTTCATGGGGTCAGACCTTCGGGGAAAGGGCCATGCAAGAGTAACTGCTGTGCAGGCAATCTTGACCGAGGTATACAAAACGAAAAGGGTAATACAGGGAACTGCCGAAACTTAGGAGTAAAAAATTGAAAGAATGACTATTTTTATTACTCCTAGGTCTCGGCAGTTTCATTGCCGTTATGGTATTCTACATGTCGTAAAGTTTTGGCTCGTTATGTAACAGTAACCTCGTTCCCAGGTCTTATCTCTGCTACCGCTGCGGAGAACCTGGTTTTGGCTGGTCACATGGTTCCCAAAACCTGAGAGCTCGCAAGAAAACATGGGTAGGACCACACAGGTTTCTATTGCCTGCAATACATTGCGTTCTCAGCTAAGAGAATATGGACAACGAGCCTAAAGTTAACGAAACTCAAAAAAATGTACAGATATTTGAAAACCGACTGATCTAGTTTATGTTGTCTGTGTTGATCCGTTGTAGACCCTAACCACTCACGAAATATCTACTATAAGTCGAACTTAAACCTCTTTCAGTTAGCGCAAGAAATATGTAAACTTATTAGTGAGTGCAAGACGGATAAAGTATCACAAATGCGTGTTCGCTGTACATGATTCTGCATCGACGTATCAAATAAAATAGATTAATAACAGGTACTTTTTAACTTACATCTGTAGTTGTAGTCTTACTGAATATAAGACGAACGTGAAGTTCTACTACATTTTTTAACTTCGACAATGCGAGACTGCTGCCTGAATGCAGTGGTTTTCCTCTTGAAGTTAGACATTTTTTTTGACTAATCGTTTGCCTCGCCCTAGGGGTGGATCTAAACCAGTGCGACCAGTTCCAGTGAACAGTCGAAATCCGTTGCAAAAACTCTTGGCGATTTCTACCAAAATTTTCTGCAAGACCTTATCCTAATTTCATAAGATTTCCGCTCGTTTTTTGTGCTTTTGAATCACAAACGCGGTCTTGTTTACCTGCGTTAGATGTGCTTCGGTATCAAATGACCTTCATTGGTCGAGTTTTAAACAAACTGGTGGTGAACTGGTCAAAATTTGCTCTGATTAGGTAGCCAATTAAGTGGAACTGGTTAAAATTAGCTGTGATTCGTTAACTAATTAGGTGAAAATGGTCAAATTTTGCTATGATTGGTTTGGGGCTATTTGCTTGCTCACGTAATCTCTCCCTATCGTCACAGGCCAGCTTTACTTCTAAGTGCTAATTAAATCAGTATGATTCTACCAATATTTCACAAATATAGTGGTTTGCAATCAATCCGGTGAGATTCAGAAGACAATAATAGAGCTCCCGGATTATCCGGGAGTCTCAAGATTTTAAATATGATCTCCCATCCTCCAGATTTGTCATTAATTCTCCCGAAT
>JBAHVQ010210922.1:0-12115 GCA_036872915.1 Nanipora kamurai
CCCTAGGGAATCATCTTATTAAAATCTTTTAAGATCGTTTTTCTTGCTTTCTGAAAATAGCCCGATTACTGATATTTTGAGCAGGATATCTAAACAAATATTACAGATACAATTACCAAACTTTCAGATCTTATAGTTTATACATTGGCCTAGGAGATGAACCTAAAAGAATCGCATTTGGTTCAAATTTCTCAAAGTTATCGTCGTTTTAGTTTCAAACCGAAAAATTTAGGTTAAAGGTATAAAGTATATCGTACCAAAGAGATGTTAGGTTCACCTCCTCAACATTATTATGGGTCATAGATTAAAGGTTATTCCAGTCTTCTATCATGATTCGTTGACAAGTTATCACGTTTATAAATTGACCTTATTTTTTCCTTTCGGAGTGGTGATTTCTAGTTACTATTACACCAATTTTCAAAATAACCTTATATTTTCGTTTAGCAAGCATCACCAACATCTTAGTATAGATTAGATGGCTTTTAATTTCACTGAAAGTATCGCAAAAAATTTTTTTTGGTAGTGGACCCCCTTAAAATTATACAATTGTATGTACAACATATACCCACACGTTATCGCTAATTGACTTTTTATTTTATTTTGTTGATTTTCTCGTTTTTGATTAAATTTTGATTGACGCTAATGAAATTCCATAAATGTTAATGTTTATTACGTTGACGTTATTGAACTTCAATTTAACGGAATATTTAATTACATGTTGTAAATGAATTTCCTTTTAGTACTACTGAAATTCGACTGACGTTATTGAAGTTTTAAAAGCGCTGTTAAATATGCAAATCGCTCTAATTAATATCGCTTTTGTTTTAATGAAGGGCAAAAGGTGCATTGCCATGTTAAAAATTGCGCAATTCGAGAAGTGTCTCATGTTTATTCTACAGTTAGATAGACCTTGTTTCGAATTTACAAATATTTTAAAGATAGAAAGACCCATAAATGGAGACCGAGACAATTAGTGAATTGCATCCTGTAACAGAAAAACTGTAGGGAGCCACCTTAATCAGCCTTAGCTCTATTTTGTCCACCTACATAAATACCCATCACCAGTGCACGATGGAGACGTTTGTCGTTTTGACCAATTTCCTTCTCGAAGTTTGCATTTAAACCAAGTGTTTTGAAATCTTCGTCAAAATTCGGCCAGAAAAGTGGTTTTTCGCGCACGTAATAAGTCACGGTTCGTTGCTGCGCAACGAATACTGGCACGAAGGTTTTTGACTTGTTTTTTGAATTTCCTCGGACATCAACGAGTTAAGGATGCTTGTAACGCGTGCGCAGTAAATTCTTGCATATTATTTTCCCATTTAAAACTATATAGAGACAGGGCTTTTTTTGAACATTCATTGTTTTTGTTTCAATTACCTAAGTGCACATTCACCGAGCGATATATTCAATTTATCGATTAAAATTTTGAAAGAGAAATATCTGTACTTACTCTAAAATCATACGTCTTAAATAATAATACCTAGAAACACAAAAAAAAAACCCGTCAAGAATCCAATGGCCTAGGCAGACCATTTCTGAAACTAGAGCCAAAACAAATTGTGAATTTCTTTATTTATGTATCGTGCATGCTCCTTGGTGATACTCGGGCTAATGTTTGGTTTTCTGGTATTTCTATCAGAGATGACAAAAAAAAAAGTATTTTTTAATACTAAAATTCATGGTCCGTTTCCTGTCTCGCGTTTTACTCAAACGAATTTAATTCAGTCAATTAATGCAGCATTTCTGCATTGCGTGGAACCTGGGCGGTTCTATGCTTTAAAGCAACCTCATGCCTGGTAAACTCAGGGAGGGAGAAATTAGAGGACTTTTGACGGACTTTCAAGTACTTAATTGTTGAAAAAGGTTTTGGAATACAGTGACAAATTATGAAAAACTCGAAAATTGTATCTTGCAATTGTCATTTCAAGGTAATTTGCCAGTAATTGTTTCCAAAGAGATAATTAGCTGAAACTTCTCAGGCTTAGAGTTTATCATATGGTCATATTAAAAGAAAAAGATTGGGGTCACCGACCTCGTTTAGAAAATAGGACAATCATAATATATCACTTTTTTTTCCAATTTCGCATAATCTTGACCAAAATACGAGTTAGCACAATAATCACAACTGCACGGACGTAATTGAACTTTTCAGAAAGAATCCTATCATAACATATCTATTTAGTAATTATATACAAGTAAACATGATATTTTACGAAACATTCAAAAACTCACGAGTAATTGATGAGCATTTTAGCCGATCGAGTCACCGATAATACGTCACGAGCATGGACTTTATATCTGATAAAGAACTCCTTATTAGTATTCTTTATATAAAGAACACTCCTTATTAGAGTGCAGAGCTGGCTTTTCTCATATGGTAACATTTTCCTCCAACAATGTGAGCCATTGTTTGAACTCCACAGGGACAAGCTTTTGGGGGTTCATTTTTGAAGCCGTTCAATAAACCAGCAGAACGTGTTTTCTCAGGTCAAAAACCACTCGTGGTTTTACATCCGATAAAACACTGCTGCCCGTTTATTAAACATTACATAAACAACTGACAGGCAAGAAAGTTACCGTGAAAAAGGACATAATCGGTTTTTCGGATGTACTTAGATTGACTAAATAAAAAGTTGCTTGACTGTGGTTGGAATCCGAATTCGTCCGTACAAATGGCCCTGCCAGAGGCTAGCTTAAAAATAAGCACTACTTGACTCATTTTTTATTTAAACTTGTTCTTTACTCAGTATTTTCTGAAAGAAAATAAAATTTTGTTCATGTTAACATTGTTTTAGCCCATATATCTAAATAAGTACAATTTGTTCGGGGTTCAAAGAAAAATAACCAAGTTGTTGACTTTTGATAACCTTTCCCTAGGCCATTTGCTCCCGCCTTTTGGAATTTTCTGCCAGTCCCTTACATGGAAGTGTGGATGAAGTTTAGTACACTAACATCGCTACCACTACGTCAAGTGAAAACACTCCCTTATACTTTCATTATTTCCTCTTTTCTTTGTCGTATCAAGTCTACCATTTCTTTTTTCTCTTCCACATTCTTAAGTAAATATGCTATCTATTTTGCCTTCCTTTTGCCCCTCATATTTTTCACGGTTCCCAGTCTTTTCTCCCATAAATCCTTTCAGGGCTTTTTTTCGAACTTCCCTGTATGCACAAGTTATCCCGGACGATAGTTTGATTCTTGTCAAAAGTTTAATTAAATTACGTATGATTTTCGAGACGATTTTTAATGCAATATGTTGCAACAAAAAATTTCTCAAACCTACCCTTACTCCACGGAAAAATCGGATCACGCGGCCACTACACGTGTCATCTTTCTGCAAGTGGTTCTAGCGGGATTCTTGATAGAAATATTTTCATCGAAATCTCGCAAGAACCACGCGCACTCGCGCCGGAAGGTGTGGTAAAATATCGCTTTTTGCGAGATTCGCGGTACATGTGTAGTAAAGAAGTTGTTATATTACACATATATTTTTTGAATGTTATTTACTGCGGAAGAAATTAAAATCAACACAATTTTTTTTTTTTTTTTTTAATCTACATGTCAAATTCTATAACTACATAAGGAAACCAAGAAAGACAATTAAGGTTTTGCCCAATTCTAAGAACCATTTCCTTAAATTTTTTTGACACTCAATGTATTAATTATACGATTTAAATAAAACTTCACATGATAAAAATCTTTCGATTTCGAAATCTCGACTGCTCATCAGAATGACGCCTTCTGAGTCGGGATAACACTTACTTAAAAGTTGTACTATCACGCAAAGGTCGCAGTATTCATTTGCACTTTTATTTACATTTTGAAACTCACTGCGGCCTCGGTTAGATGTTATGTGATCCAGACTTACTACGCGTGATTCTGAAGGGTAGTCGAGAATACAAACGGGGCTGTTTCTTCCTCAGACGGTTCAAATTATATATCCCCAGAGGTTTCTACAACACTGAGTGATCTAAAATTAAGCTGATCGTTTAGCTTAGATCCGTCTACACGTTGCGGGTTATACCATACGTTCACACGGTATTGGCGTGAAATTTGAGTATGATATAGCAATCGCAATCGGAACAATTGGCTGCATCGGGACTGTGTGAACATTTTCACATTGTTTGTGCCAGGATGGTTTCGTTCCGGTATCGACTCACCGGCGATCAGTAGGTTTCAGATTCGATTTCCGTCAAGGGCTCTGAACATTTATACAACGTAAAACAGCTCAAGGAACAAAATGTATCTCAAATGTTTCCTCAAATATTTCAGACAATATCGTGTAAACGCAGTCTCTGCCAACAACAGAGCACTGTTTTTGATGTTTCTATTTTAAACATTACTTCAAGATATTTAATGATGGCCTTCTATCTGTTGAATTAAGTGCATCAAAATACCGTAAACGCAGACTCTCCAAAGTCATGTATCTAATACAGAAATTGCAAGGTAAGTCAGCGTAAGATCAACCTGATGACAACGTCGTCTGGCCTAGTAACGTAGTCAGCGTCAGACATTTACCTGGTAAATGTGCAGTAAAGTAGAGACCAAGCCACTGTTTATTTGTGTTACTCGAAATCCATTGATAATAATTTTGACGCTTTATTATTAGCCATGTAAATACGCCGCAGCTTATGTCATACTGCCAAAATTTAGAAATCTCGAGCTCCGAGTTTGTTCAAACTTGTGGTTTACTAACCTTTGTCACTACGCTTGCCGTCGTTGTCATCGAACTGGTTAAACGTTTGCATTCTCATTAACCTTTAACGCTCAGTGTCCGACATATCCGACAACAGGAATAGAAGAACAAATGAGAGAACAATGCAAATGCAAAGTGAGAACAAAGAACAAAAGAAAAAAATTTAAGAGTTTAAGTAACAGATAAAGCATTCGTATCCGAGCTATATCTGACTTACAGGGCGAGCTGCAAGCGAGCCGTAGTAAATCAGATACAGCTCGGACGCGAATGCTTTATCTTATCAAACGGACTCACGTAAATAGCCATGTTTTCAAACTATTTTTCAAGTTGGAGTAATTTTAGCTAAGTAAATTGAGGAAAAAAGTTTATGTAAATCAGGACGATGTTGTATCCAGTTTTCAGCTATTGATTAAACATTCACATTTCTTTTGAATTTTCCTCGTGAATTATGAGTTTGATAGGGGTTCATACGTATACAACATTCAACGCAAAAAGGCTGCGGCAACTGATGAAGAGTGTTAAATCTTTGACCCGTCAAGCAGTAATAGGCATTGGTTACGATAAATAACAAACATGAAAGAAAATAGTTTAAGGCAGTGTAGTAACGGTTTGGTTACTCAGCATATCTAACCGTCTAACCTGCAAACAGTTGTTATTTCAACACAAGAACGAAACCATTGACGGACAGGAAAAAATAGGTTGACATTGTTTTCTTCATTTACTTGGTGGTTTAAATATCAGTTTTCTCTCCCAAAAATAATAACGAACCATCACCCAATTAAAACGGTTATCTGAGAGAAAATGCCGTCATTTAAGATTTATGTAACAAGCCATATTCTCGTTTTCTACATTACTGTTCCACTTGTCCGTACCGAAAAAGATGGTGACTCAAATATTTTGCCATAATTCCTTGAGTGTACTAAACGCTGTATCTGTCTGAAATATATACCTAATTCAATTAAGGTTGGCTCTTAGAAATCTAAAATCTAACATGACTCCAAGAAGTATCATGGGATAGCACAGTGGAATTTCAAGTTAACGGTGGCTGGATCAACAATGTCCCACTGCTATATAGTCTAATGTTGTGATTGGGTGTCAATTCTCTATTACTACTCTTGTACATGGGGCATCTTTGACCCAACCACCGTTAAAAAGAAATCATACCATGCAGTGCCATGACCCTTCTCGTGCTCATATTTTAGATTTGAAATGGATAATCTTACACCTGAATTAGCTATACCGCTTTCAACTGTATCTGCACCAATGTGACAGAAACATCTCAGTTAATGTTAATCGGCAGCTTTTTGTCATTTAAATTCCCGCGCGTAGGTGATGGACGCAACCAACATACGTTCTTGATTGAGGAATGGAGTGTTCTTTCAACAGAATTGTTTACGCAAAAGAAAGAAAACGGATAATTTCAAATCCAGCGGCATCGCTGAACATCAAAAACGGCGTTTTCGTTTTGCACAGACGTCACTACTAGCGTTCTAACGTTTTAAAGACGACGTCCATCTCTAGAACCTCGAAATTGTCAGTTAACTCGCTGATTAAACGTGCTATGATATCTCTTGGGATCTTTAAGTTATATGAATTAAGTTAAAAGATGATTCGCTGATTAAATCTGTGTTCTCTCTTGGGAATTTTACGTCATTCCTCATCTTAGATCGGATGAAAAATTCTGTTGAAAGAATACACCGCCAAAATTCAAAAACACGTGTTATTCAAATCCTCCGGTTGCCGTTCGTGACCCAAGAACGTCCGTTGCTTAAGTTCTCTATCAAAAAATAGCTAGCCGACTCACGTGCATGGAATTACATTTCTACCAAGTCGTTCGAGTCATGGTTTAAAGGCGTGTATGACAACAGGGTGCCAAAAACATTGAATTGGGTGTGACGAAATTTCTGACCTAGGTAATTCATATTCATATATTAAATACTCTTCAGCCATTATTCGAGCAAATTTAAGTTTGCAAAGCATTTTGGTAAAATGTACCATCGATTGGAATTCTGGATATGACTGTTCCATTTGACCGAACAGAGAGCAGTCGAATGGAGACAAAACAACATGCTTGTCACAATTTTGCCTCCCAAGAAAAATATTTATCTCTTTTTCGTCCACATACGTCTAGTTCGATTTTACCCGGGCTAACAGATGATTTAACTAGCCAAAATAAGGCCTTTCGACAAGAAATATTAAAGTGTGACAAACAGCAGCAATGTTTTGGGAACAATCACAACGGTTCATCGTTTTGCCATGCCACGCGAATTGCATCTTTAATTACATGCCTGTGACAGACAATCAAAGTTAACTACCAAACTGTTTACAATCGCTTTCGAGCAACGATTTTTCATTTTCTTTCAACACGCAGCTACGCCATAAAAACAAAACCTCCTCCCCCACCCCCTCACGTGACTGTTGAAATTTCTTCTAAAATGGCGGATACACGCAGTTCGTAGTCTGGGAATTATTATTATTATTATTATTTCTGAATATTTATACAGGATTAAAACTTCAGTTTTTTACATAATATTTACAGTAAAATACATTGCAAGAACTGCAATACCACGCTTGTCCTGTAAAATCTCTGTCTCTAATAATAAACAACTATTAAAAACTATAAAATATTAGTAATGTAACGTGAAGAATATTAAAAATGTTAAAAATGCTAAAAAGTTCCTTCAAGCCTTTCCTAAATTTTTCGAGAGTTTGGAATGATCTTAAATCTAATGGCAGAGCATTGTATAATTTCGCTCCACCAAAATAAAAACTTTATTCAGTGTAAATCAAAATTGAAGCTATCTTCTTCAAAATTTTCAATACTCGCAAAAAAATAGTAAGAAATTTAATAGGCCGTTTTAGTCGATTTTTTCACTAATTTTCAAATCGAACTTCAGCTTAACACATTTATATCTCGCCCAATATTGAATGAAATATCATGCGCCGTATACCAAAGTTTAAGTTAGTCCTTTCTTAAAACTATAAAACTTATTTGAAAGTCTTAGCAGGTATATCTTTTACATTATATTTAATCAAACACCGACACTTTTTTGAGACACCCGGTATATGTATTAATGTTATTGAAATGCTCTCCCACTGCGCGCTATATCAAAACTGTATGCATGCTGGGCTACCTGCGGTTGGACCCCTATATATGGCTATACACGACGCAGAAAAGCTCTACGCGAAGCTTTTGTAGTGTTTTGACGTGTAATGGGAAGGAAGCGGAAGTACGAGGGCAGGAGAGTGGATTGTAAAGAAGCGAGGGAGCAGGAGGATAGTTAAGAATAAATGTATCAACAAACTTTATAGCTTTAAGCACGAAAATATACCCCATTACCCCCCTAATGAGAGTGTAAACTCAGTATAACTTCCGAAAACTTCTTAACACAAGGAAAGAGCGGTGAAAATCCCTACCTTACGCTTTTTGGCCGTTTGCTTATACCAAACGCTTTTCTCTTCCCGTGTTTTTTTGTACTGTTTGGCACTCATTTTCCCCGCCATTTCCGTATTCTCACGCATGCGCCTTATGTTTGACGGTGATGCTGTTCTCAACTCGCAACTTCCCAATTTTAGATGAAAATTCCTGGAATGGTTTACTTTCTTCTGTGGATAAGTTCAAATCTGACGAAGATAAATGTTGCTTGCTCTGGAAATGGTTTTCAGACGTGTGAGTGCAACTTTATTGGAGCGTGCACGTGGGATCTCAAGAAGCAAACGTTTAAACGCCTGAAACATTCAGCGAGTGATTTAGAAAAATTCGTTCCAAGTGATCTGAAAGTTTTCGCCAAAGACCGAAGTTTCATAGCTGCTATTTGTGAACCATGCTTAATTGGTATTTTATACGATTGCAAAAACCGAATTCCAATTTTTGGCACTAGTGTTTTGACTCCTGCACAGTATCAGAGAGGTTATACCAGACCTGGAAGATTCAAAGTTAGCGAAAACATTCAAAATTACTTACAACAAAGTGACGACGACTATTGCATGTCTAGAAAGCGATCGTTGTGTTACAAAAAACAAGGTGGTTCTTCAAAGTATTTAGAAAATGTGTGGTATTTTAGCTATTTTAAGGTAAAAAGTGACAAAAGCTTGTGCCCGCGGCGTCCACCGCATGTCGGCATTAACAGGGGTCACATTATTGCTGCACATTACGGATTGCCAAACAGAGTAACAGAAACGTTTCTTTACACAAATCCAGTTCCACAGTTTTCAAGTGCAAACAGGGGACATTGGCAACGTTTTGAGGGCGCTCTTATTCAATGCGGGAGGAATCATGGCGCAAAAGCTCCACTACATATCATTACTGGAACCGTACCCTCAACATTTGGAATAAATAGACGACGATTTTTTGGCAAACAGGATTTAGTGATTACCTTACTTCTATATACTTCGTGTCAACGTACCCGCTTTATTGTGGACAGCAGCATGTTGCTGCACATCCAGTTTCACTAGAAGTACTTTGTTTATCATGAAAAACAATCCCACAAAAAACGCTCCGCTGATCAAAAATTTTAGTGATTTAGGTTGGAAATTAGGAATTTCAAGGTCAAGGAAAATAGAAATTTTTCCAGGATGGCCAAGTTGTCACCATGACAAAAATTTTTTATCAGTTTAAGACGTTTTTTCACTTTCGACATTTTTATCTCATTTTAAAAGAATAACGTAGATATTTTTAGAAGAAATTTTAAGGCGTAGGCATTTTAACGTTGAAATTGCATATCTTTTTATTTTACCATTTGTCAGATAAATTAAGAATATAATATATTTAGGATAAAATCTATATGTACAACAATGTCTAGTATGTATATTTTATAAAGGTGTAAGTTTATTAAAAAAGTCAATAAAGGTAAAAAAGTCTTCTGCTTTTTTTGTTCTACAAAAATTAAAATTTTGATACATTCGCACTTTTTCAGTTCGGCCTCCAAGCACATAAGTACAGTTTTGTTCTACTTCTTTTGGTGATAGTGCATGTAAGAGATGGTTTAGCATTTTCACTTCCATTCATTTATTTTTCACATATAGTTGTCCTTCTATTCTATGTTTTTCAATTCCAGGTAGTTGTAGTGCTTCTGAATATATACTGGAGGGTTAAAGCGTCTTAATTTCGAGTGAAAATCATACACATACACTTCCAACACGTAAAAACCTTTCTAGATGGGGAATGTCACCAATGTTCATTCTGTTTTACATCCGAAACACTCCGCCATGTAGTCGCAGGATGCAAGATCGACCTAAGCGAGGGACGTTTTACATGGCGACATGCACGATTCGGTCCTCACATTGAGATCTCTATGCTGACCTTCATGGTTACATCAGTCCATCTGTTCTCGCTGGTGATAAATTACGCCCTGACATGCTTATAACAAAGCCCGAATCAAACAACGTTCGCTTGTCATCACCCCACTTGACCTCAAGAATGCCTTTGGTTTGCAAAATACAACCAAACCTTTTCGAATTTTGTCTACCACCTGAAAATTCCCCTTGGATAAAACAGGCTGTAGTGGTAAGTTTTTCGAGCTAATATTGAAATTATATATAACATACATATATGCACAAACATGTAATAATTAAAGAATCGATGTCTAGGGCTGTTTGTTAGCGCTTTTAAATAGATAAAATGCAGAACTTTCTGTCGGCTTTAAAATCCCTGCGTATTTCTTTCCTTGGTAGACCACATAGACGGCTACACAAACTTCCCTTATGAACAGTTATTTATTGCATTTTTTCCCTACTACTGTGTGTAGGTTTTGTAATCTTTCATAACTCCTGTCTGTATTTTTTTCGTGTACTATCACAAACAAAAAATTCAGCTTAATGGACACAATTATACGGATTAGTTTACCAATGTCATGAGAATTTACACCACCCGCCTAATCACGCCGTCATAGGTCCTCTCGACATTCATCACAAAAGGATTGACTTGCATTGATCGACTCAATCTGTAGCTGAGCAAACAGCAGGTATGTATTAACCAAATGGTCTTGAAACATTAGTGTAGAAATATAAGTTTAATTCTTAATGTGCATATGCTGTAGTGAATGGTCCCATTCCCGACCTTAGCCTACCTCAGGGTACCTTTGCCTACCTTTACCTACCTTAGCCTACCTTTGCCTACCTTAGCCTACCTTTGCCTACCTTAGCCTACCTCAGCTTCACGCGAGGTAATCTTAACATACAATTATAATTAATAGTTCCCTTTTCATGACTAATCATTATAAAATACTCGTCAAAAATTAGATTATGTATTTCCTGTTCTAAACACTTTATCACAAGCAGGCAGGATTCACATTTAAAGACGTCAATGATGTTTGGTACGTCTTCGCTGCGTATGATGCTCTTTGCACGTTTTTTGAACCGAAATTAACTTTTCTTTTTGTGTCTCTGTAAAGGTCATTTTGACGGTGCTGTTATAAGTTAATATAAGCAATATTATCATTCTAAAGATCGCTGCGTCAACTGTTAAATACTTTCTGACGTTTTGTAACAATCTGAGACGACCACTTGACTTCTCGTACGCACAATCAAAATTAGTGTTCATAAATAGGTGGTTATCTACAGTGTTACCCAGGTAAACGCACTCCTTGACAACAGATATTTCAGTATTTTGATATTGAATTTTAAGATCTCTGCCATATTTACTAATCTTCTTAGATGTTCCGAAGAGCATTGCTTCTGTTTTATCCTTTTTAAGGTTTAGTAAAAAAAATTAAAAGCTGGAAAGCCAGCAAACATAGACAGGACCATAAAAATAACATCCATACGTTGACAAATCGACCTTTTATGACCTGGTAAATATAAACTACCCAATAAATGTTATATCTAATAACGGCAATAAAACAGACAACTGATTATCAAACAAAAATAAATAGCCCGAGAAAAATGGAAGTTAAAAGGGTTCTAATATTTCTACGATATTTTATAGAAACAAAAACGTTTCAACAGTGCGAAGAAGTGAACAAAAATCTAAATCTTAGGAAAACATTTCCTGATTTAGACTACGCGTTCCTTGGCTACAATGTCATAAAAGGCTACCCCAATTCTAATGGTCATGATCCTCGTTTTACCCATCAAATCTTCTCGGCTGATTACAGTGAGAATGGAAAAACAACTGATTGTCGTTATAGTGTTCCAAGAGGTTTGTTGGTTGTCCCTGACATATCATGTGTTACATCGTTCAACTCAACAGTAATTTATAAATACATTCGAGTTGCATAAATCCTTCGCAACATCAGTATCTGCAAGTGGAGGATTTGGGGCTTTCAGCTTTTCTGGTAGCTCCAGTTACAAAAAACCTTATCGCAGGTGTCATTCGGTGAGCAAGTTTACATAACATCTTCAACAAAATGCTCGTTCTATTTCAGCAAAATAGATCCAACCCAAAACCTCCACCACAGCACCCTGGATTCCGTCGCTGGG
>JBAHVQ010210954.1:0-12114 GCA_036872915.1 Nanipora kamurai
ATTGGACACCGGAGCGGCTGTGTCGTATGCCTCTGGGTATATCTTGGATAGACTCAAGCTTGCACCGATGTGCACAATGCAATTAATTCAGACCATCAAGGGAGTTGTAATGAAGAAAATCAAGATCTACGAGTTGACCATCAATGACACCACAGAAAGCTGTGTGATTCCTGCGCACGCTACTCACGTAGACATCACAAACTTTTGTCAGTAGAAAACCCACATTACAAAGCAATTCTCTGTAAATACCATCACTTGAGTGGCTTGGAAATTGAAGACACAGATATGAAGAGCACGCTTCCGGTTCACATAATCCTCGGGGCAAGCAACTGCGTGAAGATAAAAACATGCAAGAGCCAGTGAACTGGAAAGATTGGGAGCCAGTTGCCAAATATACGAAGTTTAATTGGTGTGTTTAATGTCTTCTGGCACCGAGACAAACGTGGGCAACATGTTTCTAATGCAGACTGCTACGACCGACAATGAAAAGCTCTGAAATGAAAAGCATAGATATTCTAAGGTTAAAGGACATTTGGTGATTAAAGTGTCAAAGGTGTCTAGAAGAAGACCTGGCAAAAATTGGTGGCTTCCACGTCACGTTTGACCAAACAAGGCTTAACCATACCACAACTGGAATTGGTTGCTGGTTGCATGGCTCTCCACCTTGCGATCAACGTCCAGTCTGCACTACAAGGATTGCTGGTTAGATAATACTGTGGCACTGCACTGGATTCAAAGTTGTGGAGAATACAAGCAGTTCATACGAAATCATGTTCTGAAGATCCACGAGCATTGTCACAAAGTGGCACTACATCCCAACCAAAGATAACCCAGTTGACATCACTAGCAGTGGTGGGATGGTCCCAAATGGCTAGTAGATTCTTCGAGATGACCTGCGGATATCGTAACAGCTCCACGTATTGAGTCAGAGATGATCAACCACATTATGAACGTAGCAATGAAGCCTTTTTGGAGAACTACGAGGGTGTGCCCGGATGTCAAGATTCATCCGAAACTCCCACACTAAAAGGAAGAGTTTAACTGGGCCAATTACAGCGCAAGAGATTGAAAAAGCAAAAGATATCTTGGATAAGAAGAATCCAAGAACTTACATACCAGGCGCTTAACTTGCAACTAGACAGAAACGGAATGCAGAGGAAGGCTTCTAGGTGATTATCCATGGTTTGTCCCAGACTCTGCCATCTACACTGAGAAACTCATTGAGGATGCCCACAAGAACACTCTTCACGGTGGAGTAGATCTTACAATGGCCAAAGGTCAAGAGCAACATTGGGTCGTGCATCTAAGGCGGCTAAACCCTGGCGCACACTAGAGCTGTGTAGACAGCAAAAGGCAAAAATGACATATGCCAGCTTATCTGGGCATATATTAATAGATGTGAGAAAAATTCACCATCTGTGTGCCAGTATTCCGAAGGCATTCTCCACCACCCTCCTTGCACACAACAATCTGTAGTTAGATATTCGTTTTTCTTGTTTAGATTATTATTTGTTAGATTATTTGACATACGGAAGGCGTCATCTCCAACAATGTGGTAGTTTACTTCAAATTCTGAATTTCCTTGAAGGTTTTTAAGAGATGGAAGATTAAGTGAGAAGCTACAGCCCTTTTCGAAGTTGATTTGCCATACACCCCAGCATCACCAGCACATCCTGCTGCTCCAACATCTACATACAGGAATTTATAATTGGCATCTACCAGGGCTACCAATAGAACACTGAAAAAGTGCTTGTAATTAAAAAGTTCGGATCCTGAACGGCAATGTGCTTTCCGTCTGAAGCACCAGTGCAGCAAGGGTAATTCCATTTTACCTCAAATTCGTCAGCAACATTAAGCCATTCACTTGCCAAAGATGGGGTCTAGAATATAAACTTTAATTGTAAATTTGCTTGTGAAATTTTAGAGCTTATGTTCAACACCAATATCAAGTACAAGTCAAGATACAAGTCTCGATGAAAACTTTGAAGATGTCCAAAGTTCTGAACATCCAAGTATTGCAGATACACCTACTCCATAATTTGGCAGCGAACTGGATGAAACACAAAGATTGACAAAAGCACCATTAAAATTGAAACCAAACAGGAAAAGCTAAGCAGAAGAAGAATTCAAGCTAATACAAGGGTTGGTACAGTTGATTGCTGAAAGAAAGTCAAAGTCACATTAAGCAGCCACTAATCCTGTTGAATCATTCTGTCAATATGTGGTACAGACATTGCTTGAACTTGACACAAGAGTTCGACACCTAGCTCAACACAAAATAAACCAAATCCTGTTTCAAGCACAATCTGGTTCACTAGCTCAAGAAAACTCATATGGATATATGGCACCTATGCAATGATGTCTACATCTTTATCTGCCAGAGATTACACAGTATAGCATGAACGGTATTAACAGTCAATCTATGAACACATATTCAGAGAACAATGTTCAGAAATGTTCATCACCCCAGAATAATTCTTTGTGTCACAAGTACACAATATGCAAAGTGATCCTAGCCCAGAAGATGGACGCTAAAGCATTCAACAACTTTACTGTAATTAACAGCCAATGGAAAACAACTGCAATTGCCATGGGCAAACTACAGAAACATGTTCTTGTACCATTTCTAATAAATGACATTGCGTTGATATAAAATTCTGGTCACAAACCTTTAAGCATAGTTCTTTTAGTGCTATGTACAGTGCTTTACTAGTTTCTCCAACGATTGATGAAATAATTCTTTTTCCTATTCGGAACTGAAATGGCAGACTTCTGGAAGTCTCACCTATATTAGATGAGGAGACATGATGATAAAGTGGACGTGAAAATTGCTTGATTAAACTGACAACCCCCCTCCCCTCTTATCTTGTAGTCGATTGGTTAACAAGATATTGTAAAGTCCTGAATTTGTAGAATCGAAAGTTAGCAACTTGTTATAATGACCAGATAAAATTTTAGCTAAAATCAAGAAATCATAGAGTAACTGATAGGCGATCAGATGGCGTCAGTGCACTTTGCAAACGGGTATCTTTTTTTGAAATTAATGGACAAACCAGTGCCAAGATTTCATTGAGAGATTCTCTGTTTAAGCGATGAAATTGCCGAAATGGTTCTGGATCTTCAGCGTTTAACTCCCGAATAAGATTTGCATGCACTCCTTGTGTTTCTCTTCACATTATCCATCGCCTTGACCCTGTCTGCCAACGTGCTGCTCATAAACACCTACGGCAAGGTCACATAAGCAATAAAAATAGCAGTATTTCTTCTTCAAATTCCTCTTCAGAGTCCATAACCATGTCCGCCATTTTGTGTTCGTTTACAGAGGCTGATACACATGCGCTTTAGTGAGTTATTGCTCGTTCCGACCCAGTGCACACACAGGAGATAGTCATTCATGGCAAAAAATATTCAACATGTTGAATGTTAGTGCTTCAAGTTACGAGTGACAAAAAACTCAAATATTCACAGCACACTAGAGCCTCCTGCTTAAGCACAGATGACATTGAGCTAAGCAGAAAGCTCTAGTTTGCGCCCGGCAAAACCAAGCATCTCACAAAGCATTGTCTTTGATGTAATTGATTTCAAGCTGTGGCTCTAACAAATCCTCCCCAGTACTGTTGTCGAGAAGTCGTACTAAAGGAAATACACCTTTTGAAATCATTGGCCTGGACTATGCTGGACCACTAACATACAGAGAGAAAGACAAGAAGGACCATAACGCTTCCATAATTCTTTACACCTGCAGTCTTAGTAGAGCCGTGTATCTCGAACTGTTAGAAACAGACCAGTTCATCAGAAGCTTGAAGAAGTTCATTGCACGACGTGGTCATCCTAAGAGAGTGTATTCGGACGATGGAAGTACTTTCATCGGAGCTGCTAACTGGTTGTGCAAGGTTACTCATGACAAGAAATTTAGCGACTTTCTCACTAGGAACAGAATCCATTGCCAGTTTAATTTAAGTGGAGGCCCTTGGTGAGGCAGCCAATTCGAGAGCTCGGTCGGATTGGCCGAAGAGGTCCTTTCTTGATATCAAAGTGGCATTGGACAGAGAACCCCTCAGCTACGTGGAAGAAGATGTTCAGCAACCTACGTTAACTCCTAACTCGCTGTTGTTCAGTCATACTATGTCGCAGAGTTGAAGCAGTATCATGAAGAAAATGACTTGAGAAAGAGAGCGAAATACATGCACAAGTGTAAGGATGCCCTGTGGTCACAGTGGACGAAAGAGTATATTCATGGTCTACGAGAATGACATTGCATGAACACCATAAAATCCAGAGGATGCTAAACCTACAGCTTTGAAGAAGGCGAGGTCGTGATAATACATAGTGATGAGAAAATCGAAACCAGTTGAAACTGGGCGTGGTCAGAGAACTCGTCAAAGGCAAACATGGGATTGTCAGAGCAGTCAGTTTTTTTAGCACAATAAGGTCAGGGTTATGGCTAGGATTAACTATGCAATCATGCTCCACAATGTAATGGGCCAAGACCTCCATGAATTAATGCTAATCCAACTAGAACACCTTATGAATAGTAAATTTAATATCTAACTGAGGACGTATATCACAAGCTTCTGGTTTATGAGGGTTCATAAACAAAGTTAACTTTTCCATAACATCATACGAAATTTTCCTTCTTATGTTGAGTCGGAGCCGTTTACAAGCACTAGATTCATCAAAATAATGACACTTGAACTACAAGAAATCATCAAGGGACTGGGAATTCTTTACTTCCAAACATTGTTCAGCATGCTGGTTTAGATGGGGTGCTTCATGAAGTGCATTTGAGATGCTTGGGGTCGTTTCTGCCAACAAATGAGCCACGACATTAACATCCCCGTCCAATTGCTCTACAATAGGTTTAATCACATTAGCTCCTTTCATGATAGAATATGCTTCAAAGTTAACATTCTCTTCGGGATACTCGTGGTAGACAATGTCATCATATTCATCATTGTAGTTGAACAAGTTTTGACCATACAAACTTTCATTGCATGGTGAAAGATCTGATGGTTTTGTGTCAGTTTTGATCTCTTCAGTGCCATTGTCTTGGACGTGTTCAGAAGCCGGACACAAATACAATGTTTTTCTTGCAGATCTCTTTCCACAGTCATCTTTATATCCTTTCAAAGTAAATTCTACATCTGAACCTGGAAGGGTTCTTGCAATTTTCCCATCCCAATAAACTAAACGCCAATGAGTGTTATTATTGAATGACCAATCATACGCTTACCCGTTTTTAATGGCGGCTTGATGGACAATGTTGTAATCAGGGTCCTTTTTAATTTTCAGAGGCAACGATTTCCCTCTTACGGGTTTAGCTTTTCCATTAGCATATTTCATTATTCCGATGTTGATTAGTACATCCTCTGATTCATCTTCACATTTTGAGTATTTCTTCGTCCGTTGCTCACTTTTCAACTTATAAAATGAATTGAAGGACAAACGTCTTTTCTTCCTTGTTGCTGAAGCATCAGAACCCAAGTAATTTGTTATGGTTTCAATAACATTTTTGCCACAACTGGAACGAAACTTGCAATCATCCTTCAAATTTTATCCATGATGCTCTAAACCTTGAAAAATATAAGACAAAACATAATCCGAAAATAAACATCTTGCAAGTAACTCAAGATATGAGCTAAAAAATAAGACACAATTGTAGCGATAATATTTCGACTTTTTTGCAAAGCCTTTGTCAGATCATCTAATTACACTGAGTATATACGATCCTTAAGTAGTCGCAAAAAATAGGTTACATCATCAGAAAGGATACACTATTTACAGAATAATTTAGCTGTCAGCAGGACGAAGAGATTGTGAAGTGACAGAGTGAGAGCTTAATTAAGGAAATAGAGTTAGTTCTTTGGTGGCTTTTAAACCAACATTTAACTCTGGTGCGTTATATTTAATGTTGAGCGACTCAAGAATGAGAAGTATGTTTGAAGAATTTTGAAATTATCAAAAACAAGATTTTTGATATCGGAATTGTGTTGAAGTGAAAAGTTGTCATAAGTTAGACAGTCGTAAAGATTATTCAAGTTAATCAAATATTGAGCATAATGACAATTTTGGAAGTACTGATCAACAAGAGCTGGTGTTAAAGAGTCCTGCATTCCAAAAGGTGTTTGTGGAGGCAACGGTCAGTTTTACCGATGATATAAAAGTAAAGTGCTGAATGAGTTGGGATAATGCCAGAACTTGAGAATAGAGAAACTGATGTTTTGAGCGAAGGCCCTTTGGAGTGAAATGTGCAGTTTTACCAATATCTTTGACCGCAGCTTGGTATACAACTTTGCTAAGCGAGATGTCCTGAATTTGGTCTTTGTTCAAAAGAAAATATGAAGTCTTTTTGGTGTTGTAAATAATGGGTTCTTTGAGATAACGACAAATTTTCTTCATACATGATTTAACTAAGTTTCCACCACCTCTTCTGAGGTATGGAATACAAAACCAACTTTTAGGTTGATCATTATCAAGCGTGGAATTAGAAGGAATCGACGAGGCATTGTGGGAAAAGGGGTTCGATCCCTTTAGTAAGCCGCACACGTTCTCAAACGCCAATTGAAATAACACAGAACACAAAAGATGTATATTTAAAAGTCTCTTCGTCAAGAACCTAACTCGAACTCCGCACTTCGCTACGGTAACACCACACACTCACGCTAACTAAAAAAAAACACGCACATGCTTATAAATGTCAATTAATTAACTGTCAACAATAATGTTCCCAATAATAATAATCCCAAATGTCCATTCTAAATTAACCATTAACTAATATGCTGAAGTAATAACAGTTTCCGACAGCATGACTTTTTCTTAACTGATTAATTAGCCTATTTGTTATTGGGAAAGCTGTTCCAAGACATGAAAGATTTAATTGTAGTGATTTGCTTTCCTAAAAGTATTTTCTGCTACAAATCGTTAATGATCGGTGAAACAAAGATTTTACCCTTGTGGTTTTACACGTACAGTGAGTGTGTATCCTTGTGATAAACATCAACACCATCAGTAAAAATTTTGATATCCAAAAAATCGATGAGGCGGTCATCAAACATATGAACAGTAAATTTGTTTAAAACAGAAATATCTGAAGGTTCAACCAGAACTAAAGTATCATCAACATGTCGTTGGTAAAATTTAATCATGCCTGATTTAAAAAGTTCGGAAACAACAATTTTTTTTAATTCAGTAAGAGTGATGATCCCGTTGATACGCCATCAATTTGCTCATACAGTTTTAGTGCAAGAGTCTAAAATAAGTTTCTTTAAGGTTCGTTTGGAAAGATTGGTGCCCAATATTTTCTTGTTAGAAAATGCAATCGAACGCAATGTTAATGGTCTTAAGTAATGGAACGTTTGTAAAAAGCGAGACAACATCAAACGAAACAAATTAATAGCCTTCGGAAAACAAATGTTTAGGTATTGAATTGATATTGGATACAGCTTGGAATGAATCAGAAACAGAAAACTCATTGTGTGTTAGTGGATTTAATAAGGCGGAATGAAATTTACCAACACTACAGTATGTTTCAAATATATTTAAAAGTATTTGCTTTGAGCCGATCAAACTTTCACAATTTGTTTCTCACACTTCAACATACATTAGATGTTGATTTCACTTAAATTTGTTGACAAACAAAGCAGTCGTGACATATTATGCAAAAAAGGCGCTTTGATGATGTACCAAATTATTATGCATACAAATTATAAATTACATTCTAGTGACCAAAAACACTATTTAAAAGGTGACTGAAGTCTACAACTTAATATTAACAGGTTTTAAACAAATGCAAGCTTGATATGCAATACACATCCGTTTGTCCTTTACTTATTTATTCATATATGTTCCCTTGTTTGACAAGAGGTCTATCAGATGACCATCAACAGATTTGGTGAGATTTTGAATTTCGTCTGCTCCAATACTCTCTGCCGCGTCACAGATCATTCTTTGACATATATTGCGGACCACCACTGTAAATTTTTCCAAAGGTTTTCTATGGGGTTTAGATCCTGATATGATGCTGGCCAGATCATCGACTTTTCATCTTTGAAGCCAACACCTCATAGGTATGCAACAGTGAAACGTGCAGCGTGTGATGGTGCATTGTCTTGCATGAAAATAATCTTCCTTCAGAGTGCTACTTGTTGTTTGCAATACCATGGAACAAAGTTCCACTTCAGGAAGTCTGCGTAGGTGGCAGTATTCATTTTGACACCTTCTGGCACTCTAAATGGACCAACCATCTTATTGCCTAGTATACCAACCCAGAACATAACACCCCATCACCTTGTTGTTGTCTTAATCTTGTTGGTTTCTGGGTACCATAAGCCAACCATCCTCCAGACCAACCATCCGGGCCATCAAGGGTAGCTCTACACTGGTTTGTGAAAAGAACCGTTTGGTTTCAGCATGCTCAAAAATTTGTTTGCTCATTGAAATCGGATGCCTCCTTACTTCTCGTTTGATTGTGGATAGTTGCCGTCTTGATATTTTTCGAATCGCTTAACAGTTCTGTGGTCACGGCCAAGCTCTTTTGAAATCTTGATTGACATTTTACCCTGAGCAAGACGTTGAAGGATATTTGTCTTCTTCTCGTCTGAAAGATCTTTCTGCTTCCCCATCTTTCGCCAATTTCTACCTCAACTGTGCAATTTTCATAATAATTTGGTATATCATAAAAGCACCTTTTTTTGCATAATACGTCACAACTGCTTTATTTGTCAACATATAATGTATGTTGAAGTGTGAGAAACAAATTGTGAAAGTTTGATTGGCTCGAAGCAAATACTTTTAAATATATTTGAAACATACTGTATATGCGGCGTGTTGGTGGTATTGATAACCGGACGAAAATTAGGTCGTCCAAAGTGAGTTGATTCAGGTAGCAAAACGTTATACTCAAGTTCGAAGATTTAACCCCTATTTAAGGAGAGCAGAAGGGAAAGTCTTGTGGGTGTAGGATCTGTGAAAGTCTTTCTAAACTTAAGAGGATCAGAGAAGAGAGAGCTAACAGGGGTGATGTAATCGCTGCACTTCATAAGAACAATACCATTATTTTTATCAGGTTTTTGAGAATCAAAACATTGGTGGAAAGCTCATTAAGGATCTTAATTTTCTTGTGATCAAAGTTGAATTCTTTTAAATCTAAATCAATGTAATTGAATGTAAAAGAGCGAAGAGAGTTTTTAACCTTATCTTGGATGTAGCAGCCTTCTTGAAAGTTGTTCGACTGTGAGATCTGGTCCATAATTTCGAGTTGGTTTGGTCTTGTTGCAAAACCGTGTTGGAGTACAAGTTTCAGCACATTTATTTGGTTGGGCAGCAGAAGTTGTCCAGTGAGGTTCAGAATGGTTTCGTTTGGATTATCTTGAATTCCATCACCAATAGTTCTAAGTTCTAGGAGTCGGTTAAGTTTGTTTTGATGTCGCGAGCGGATTTTTCGGGTTTCATGATGGAGGAGACGGTTAATGGAGAAACAAATTAAGTGGAATTTCATCCAGATAGTTTTCAATGAAAGTTGCTTTTTAAATTTGACATTTGACCTTGAGGGTAAAAAGCATGGAATTCTTCTCTTTAATGGTATCATTCAGGAGTAAGTGCTAGTAGCGGAATCGGGTTCTCTCTTTCAGTCGGTTGATATTCTTCCATCTGTTCAATTTCGGATATACCTGGTTTCTTTTGCAGTCATAAAGAAAGTTCAGATGGAGTTGAGCTTTCTCCATTCTTCTTAAGAATCGTTGATACTTGATGGCAAGTTTGTGTATAGCAGCATCGGTTTTTCTAACGTTTGAAAAAATATAAGACAAAACATAATCTAATAATTTCCAAACCTTGATCTGGTTGAAACATAGCCCTGTGAGCCATGGTGTTTTGCCGAATTTCTTGTTGTGTTTTACCTTTTGAGGCTACTGTAACTTTCTATGCTCAACTTTAACAAAATGGCAGACAACAACAAAGACTTGCAGCACATCTCCTCAGCGTGTGTCATAGTTATGCAGGTTCTCGAAGCCATGGGCAATCTTCAGAATGACATTCGACATGTGGCAGCGTTGACGAGTACCAACATTGCTTCGACTTCCTCTGTTCCATCATCAAGCCCTTTGATTGCAGCAGACCTGTCACGCCGATTTCCAACTTTCAACGCATGTGGGGCAACCGCAACTAGAAAACGAACTTTGACGAGTACTTTTACGAGTTCCAAGTCCCGTGGAAACAAGACTGGGCATTCCAGTAAGACAATTTTCCCTAAAGACTTGGTTTGTATTAGGGTTTGGAATTATCACCAAGTACCAAGTCATGACAAGGAAGAGGGCCCTAATTATCCACCAGTTTCCTTTTAAATGAAGACTGGACTTACCTAGACTTGAAAAGAAATATTGAAAGTCAACTTCCAAGAGAGGATATTATGTTTGAATACCTCAAGGTAACTATTTTGTTTTTCTCCTGTTCGTTGAGATATAGAACTAAGAGTAAAAGTATGTTAATTTAGGAAGTACATTTACTGTAAGGCAAAAATTGAACAAGAACTGGTAGATAAGGTCTAGTTTTAAGTGGCTAACTCAGTCCTGCATTCTTTGAAAGGTGTTGACAAGAACTTGCTTAATTTTTGTGATTGTAGCTGTATATTTTATAGGCTTGTTATGGAACTCTAGTAATGCCAAAGAGAGTTAGAATGGATGGTAACAGGATAATAAAGCTCTCAGGTCGAGGGAGTGTGTATCTCAGATGTCTGGAGCCCTATGGAGAACAATAAGTTAGTTGACAATTATGAAGCTGTAGTTAATGTTAAAGAAATATTTCCACCAACTTCACCATCAAATAATGGTGAAGTGCCAACTAAAGTCATAGGAGTTCATAGGTCACACGTGAGGGTACTTTCCACATAAAATAAGCAAAGCTTTTCTTGCTGGCTGTGTATTTTTGGGGAGAGGAGCATTACCGGTGAAATGTTGCAAGATTCCATCAAGCATTGTTTCTCCATCTGAAACTGGTCTTATAGAAGGCTGCTTCGCTAATGGTATTGCATGCGACAGTGATGAGATGCTTGACTTTTTGTCAGCATTTGACTGTAAGAGAAAAATCACAGTAACTTAGTAGAAATCAGAGATTTCTACTTGAGAGAGGTTGCTCACGAGGAGATACCGGTAGTGCAAAAACTCAAATATATAAGTGATTGCCGGCAGCCAATTCTTGCCCCCCTCAACACATATTTTCCAGGTGTGAAATCTTTACATCAATTATATGCTTCAATTATTCCAAGTAATGTGAAAGTTATTGGCCTACTTAAAGCCAGTCCGGCTACAGCAGCGGAGACAAACACTGGCCCACCTCAAGATTCGTTAGAGGGCTTGACCAAGCTAACCTTACTACATTTTTGAGATTTACAACTGCATCTGACGTTGTGGTCGCTGATAGGTTGATCATATCATTCACCCAAAGCGAAGGTCTACGGCGAAGGCCTATTGCCTGTCTATTTAAATATTTAAATATGTATTTCAAAAGTTTTCTATATTTTTTTCTTTTGTAATTATTTTAAACAGTGACAATAAAAATTTGAATTGAACTTGCCCAGCACATATGCTTGCTTTTGTGAGCTCAGAAGAATTCATGACCATTTTGAATTCAGATAGTTGGGAGATGAACACAGTGTGAACAAATAGCATAAATGTATACCATAAAGTGGCCTCACTGGAGTATATGTATGGCTTGTTCAGTTTCAATGTAATTTTGTGTTGAGTTAAGTCATTACAAGAATGGTGTGCTTGATTACAACACACTCGTTTTATCTTGTGTTATCAAGGCTTCCTAGCATGAATTTTGTCAAAAACTTATTGATGGATATTTATGTCAGGTTTCTCTTGTTGGGTTTCAAATATTGTTTTATTGTTAGATTTATTAAACCTACAACAAGTGCAATGAAAAGCATTGTGTTTTGTGCAGTTTATAGCCTTTAATGGCGATTTCTCATACAAGTTTGCAACTACTGTCAGTTCAGTTGATATATATCCAGTGAAAGCAAAGAATACGGAATTCTTAAACAATCTAAGTATGTATTTTCACCACTTCTGTCATTTTCTTGTAAGGGGTTGCAATGATTTTCCAGGAATGCCATCT